>VZTQ01012240.1:11090-139319 GCA_013400755.1 Pelecanoides urinatrix
CTCATTATAATATTACATCATCCTAGACACATGCCCACTAAAGTCTTTGGGGTCTTCTTAAGGGTCTCCGGTGGTCTCTGGTGGTCAGCAGGGTAGTGAACTCTTCATGAACCTGTTCTTTTATTCCCTTATAAGGTCGAGGTTTGTCTCCAAGCCACCTCTGGATCATGTTCATTTATGGTTCTTAATTTTAAGGTTAATCATTACTAGGGTCTAACAGTGTTACACACCTGCAAACACAATACCTGCTAGTTACCTAACTCCTAAGCAACAAGTCTTCGTTGTTTAGAATTAAAGAAGCGAGCAGTATGGAATAAGAGATACTGTAACAGACTGTACCTACTGCATCATGCCCATGGTCTTTAAAGGTCCCTTCCAACCCAACTATTCTATGATTCTATGATTCTATGATTTTGTCAAGTGGGGGCTGGTGATGTAGATTCATGCAAGTTGCCTGCACTGGGAACAATATCATTATGGCCTGTGTTCAGAAAGATGAGGTACAGAGAAGGAACAGTAGGAGTAACTGGCTGCCAGCTATTGATTTTCTGATTTCTGTCAGAAGTAGATGAATCAGGGCAGCAAATCTCTTGACTCCCATCCTTGTGTAATGGCTGAGTCTCTGGTAGGAGGGAACTGGTGGCAGTGGGTCATACAAAACATACAGGCAAAACAAAAGCAGGAAGGTGAGAAAAGCAGTTTTCATGGAGATCTGTGTCAAGCTCACCTTGTATTTGGCTGTGCAGTTGCCTGACTACACTGTGCACTAAAAGGAGTGACTGTCATCATAAAGAGACCACCAATGCCTGCAGCTACCACTACTCATTGCTATTCAGCTGAGGACCAGGACTCCACATTTCAGGCAACAGGCCTGCCAGTTGGTGACTGCTTAAGCCAGGCTGGCCATGAGTGATAGGGATGGAAAAAGCCCCAGCAAGCCTTACATCTGTGGGGCTTCCCAGCTGCAATGGGAAATCCAGCCAGAGCCCCTGTGCATGCTGAACACCATTGATCCCAATTCAGGTGACATTTGGTTACTGACGATTCCCTATTTCACTATTATTAATTCCCATAGACTTGGCAGGGTACATAGTGCCTATGTTTTCCAGTTTTTCACTCTTACTTTGCCCCAGTTACAAGACCACTGATGAACCTCAGGCCTGCAGAGATGAGTGGTGCAGCCTTGAGTGGTGGCATCATTATGCTTTAAGGAGAAGTGACTGAGATCAAGGAAAAAGAAAGTTTTTGTCCAGCTAGGATTTTTGCAAAGTATGGACAAAGGAAGCCCACTTCTTGTGCAGTGACTAGAAGAATCTTCTAAAAATTAGCAGCAACCATGGATAGTCCTGAATCTGGTGAGCATACAAGGAAGAGGTAATGAGTTCATCCTTACACAGCTGGAAATCGCAACTTCAGGTCAATGAGATGACAAAGGGACTGTGGAAGGAAATGTGATGGGTTGACTTTGGCTGGACGTCAGGTGCCCGTCAAGCTGCTCTATCACTTCCCCTCCTCAACAGATCAGTGGGAGAAAATACAGCAAAAAGCTCGGGGGTCGAGATAAGGACAGGGAGATTGCTCAGCAATCATCATCACAGGCAAACCAGACTTGACTTGGGGAAATTAATTTAATTTATTGCCAATAAATCAGAGTAGAATAATGAGAAATAAGAACAAATCTAAAACCACCTTCACCCCCACTCCTCCTTTCTCCCCAGGCTCAACCTCACTCCTGTCTCTTCTGCCACCTCTGTTCTGAGCGGTGCAGGGGGATAGGGAATGGGGGTTGCAGTCAGTTCACAATGCTTTGTCTCTGCTGCTGCTTCCTCATTACTCTCTTTCCCTGTTCCAGCGTGAGGTCCCACCCAAGCGAGACCGTTCTTCACAAACTTCTCCAATGTGGGGCCTTCCCACGGGCTTCAGTTTTTCAAGAACTGCTCCAGCATGAGTCCTTTCCACAGGGGGTACAGTCCTTCAGGAATAGGCTGCTCCAGCATTGGTCCACCGTGGGGCCACATATCCTGCCAGAAAACCTGCTCCAGTGTGGGCTCTCCATGGGCTGCAGCTTCTTCCAGGGCACATCCACCTACTCCAGCATGCAGTCCTCCACAGGCTGCATGGTGGATATCGGCTCCACCATGGACCTCCATGGGCTGCAGGGGGACAGCCTGCCTCACCATGGTCTTCACCAGGGGCTGCAGGGGAATCTCTGCTCCAGCACCTGGAGCACCTCCCCCACCTCCTTCACTGACAGGGTGTCTGCAGAGTTGTTTATCTCACATATCCTCACTCCTCTCTCAGCTGCTGTTGGACAATGATTTTTACCCTTTCTTAAATATGGCATCACAAAGGTGCTACCAGCGTCGCCACTTGGCTCAGCTTTGGCCAGTGACAGGTCCGTCTTGGAACCTGGCTGGAAGTGGCTTTGTCCGACACAGGGGCAGCTTCTGGTGTCATCTCAAAGAAGCCATCGCTGCAGCCCCGCTGCTACCGAAACCTTGCTATGTAAACCAAATACAGAAAGGAGCAACAACAACGAAGTCTTTCAGTGAGGTATGGACAGCCCAATCACGTGAGGCACGTCATTAGAGCTACAGAGAAAGGCAATAGAAAATCTGGCAGAACAAGTGACAAGTTAAAATTACCCTGGGTTTTTTTTTTTTGTTTGTTTGTTTTACCAAATTTGAAGTGACAAGTCAAACATATGCTGTGTCAGAAATATGCATACTATTGTTGAAGGGGTTTTTTTTAATCCAGTCCTTTGCTCCTTCAAGGTAACTTTATTGTCACAATTGACGATGATCATTTTTTTAAAAACAAAGCACAACCACAAACCACTCTCTGTAAACCTGTACCCATTCTCTGCCTTTCTCTCTTAAAAAAAAACAAAACACAAAAATAACCCTCAAAAAACCCCTGAAAAACCCCCACATACACCTGTCATCTACACCTATTCAGTCAGGGCCTTTCTCAGTTAATATTTTCCTACTAAAAATCTTCCTTGGACATATTAATACCATCTATTTTAACATCCTTGTTTGGCAAATTTCATACTGTATGCTGAAATAATTCACCTTTAGTTCTCCATGTATCTTACCAATTCACAAGTCTTCTAGCATCCGCACTGATGAAACATCTGTAATGCAGTAGTCTTCAGTACTGTACTGCTCTTTTAGAGCCACTGTAGAATAACTTGAGCAAGTATTATGTTTTGGAAATGGTGCTGAAGGTGGATATGGAGCTGAAGGTGGACATGCCTCATTTACTAGTACTGGAAGTTCAATCCTACTCCTGGATGAATATAAATAAACTTTCTAATTAGCTTCCAGGACTGGACATCGATCTACTGCACAGCACAACCACAGAATAGCAACTTCTTTCATCATTTTAGCCATTTTTGTTTCAACCTTGCATACACTGGGAATCTGCTTCTTTTCCAGCAACAAATGGCTTTTCTTTTCCAGAAACAAGAAGCTTAAATATAACCTCCAAAGGTTAAATTTGGCCTTCTCCAGTTCTATTGCAAGAGTTATCATTGTATCAGAAGTTATTAAATAACTACATAAATCCCTGAAGATATATTTGCAACAAAATTTATACACTACTTCTCTTGTGTGACTTCTTTATGAATTTTACACTTTGATTGTACATGCTCTTAAAGTGCTGACTGCATGGATTTTAGGTTACTGAATAGACCTACTGTTTCTGGGGAACAGGGGAAGATCTCTGCTATAATACATTCTCCCTCCTCCTCAGATAATCTAATTTTGCTTTTGCTTTTTAAAGCCTGTTCACCTCCCAGCTGATTATACTGCACTTTTATTAAGTCACATGAAAAAAAAAAAACCAAACCAAAAACTAAAACAAACCCCCAAAACTTCCTTCATTCACTTTGACTTCTTTAGATTTTGCTTTTAACAGATGTACTTTGAGAACTTAGGTGAATGTCCTGTCTGCCTGTTTCAATTCCTTTGGGGCCATAATTATGTTGCGAAATATTTTTTTATCTAGACTGTATGCCAGCTCTCAGCTTGACAAATTTAGAACAGTAGAGATACCATTTAATTAAACTCCATTTTCCAAAATATGGTCCATAATGAACATACTGACAGGCACTTAAATATAGTGACATTAGCCAATAAAATGTTAAAGTATACTCATTTTAAATATTCAATTAAACATGACCTGCTGTTGGCTAATTCATAGTTACTGGAAAATCTAATTATGTCAAATAACGATTATGTTAAATTCCAAGTTTTACTTGCATACCGCACTTAATGCCCCTTCCACGTACCCTGCCCCCTCTCCCCTGAACTGGATAGATTATTACAAAGCACCAGATTACTCAGTTACCTGGAATCCAAATTCTGTGGAAGTTAGGACTGAAAAGAGTACATAAACATTAGACAATGAATCCCATGAGATAGATAAAAATCAAACACTGAACAGCGCGCGCCCCCCCCCAACCCCCCCCAGCTTTAGCATTTTTAGATGCCTTAATACCTTGGAAAATCTGGAAACAAAAGGAATTTAAGAATAGCTGCACACTGTTTTGTAACACATATTAGATTTAGATTCCCAAATCTCATTTTTCAAAGATGATTTAGGAGGCCAAATTTCTATGTGGATCTTTCTTATTTACTGTCACAGAGCCACTGAAAAGGAAGAAAGGGAACAGAAAAATAATAATTAAAAAATGTTCAATTCTTCCACTAGCAAGAAAATCTTCACTAATCTTCCCCCTTTGTATGTGAAGCAGTCTATTCAGGCACCCCATGGACCTTCAGAGACAGAGGCAGTAGAAGTATGTGGTTACTGCCACTACCCCCTTGCTACTTAGGCCTATTGTATTCTACGACTTGTAGTGCATACACTTTCCATGGTTTGGCCATTTTTAATCTGACCATTCGGGTTAAATGCCATCATCCTTGCTGGCAGAGGGCAAGGAGTGAAAGGAAAGAGTCTTAAGAGCATCTTTTTTGTGTTCTCTCTTGGTGCTTCACTTGGCATATTGGCTCTTCTTCAAATACCAGTTAGCATAATGTGATGAGTTACAAACAGCTGGTGTGAAAATTCTTGAGTCAGTATTTTGGAAGAGACTAGCTAATTCCTTTTCCATTAGCAAGCACACCAGAAAATTAGAAAAGCTTTAAAATTCAGAAAACATGCATTGTTAGAAAACATAATAGAATAACTTTTTAAGGAGAGGAAACTCAGTTTGGCTAGAGATAAAAAAAAAACCAAACAAAAAGGATTCATACACAACTGTCTCCCCACCCATTGTGTACTGTCAGGGCATGTCCTTACTTCCAGGCGTTCTCTGCTGTAGCAACCTTTGCATAGTCCTCTTGGGGTCCAAGGGTTTTTTCACTCTGGACCCTTCTGGCTTAACTATTTACTCCCTGCTTCACTCATAAATCCCTTTGGTGTCAGGATATTGGCTCCTTGCTCTGAATATTTTACTCTCCTGCTTTGATTCAGTAAAACATTTCTGTCCCTGAGAGAACCTAGTTGGTTCCAAGGGAGTGTGCAATTTCCCCCTTGCCTAGATAGGATGAACTGGCCAGTTATGCTTTTTGCGTATTATACAAATATATCCCTATGACCCTAAATAAATAAATAAATAAATAAATCCCCCAAAATAAAGATGCTATCTATCCATCACAATGTCTAATGTAAAGCTGTCTTTTAATACAAAACCTTAATGCCAGTAATAAATGAAGTCACCTGCAGTAGTACTTATGGGCAGCATAAGACACTCCTTCCCTCCCTCCTATCTGTCACTCAGATCCCCCCAAGCTAGGGACTGAAATGACAAATGGCCCAAAAGCTACTCATGATAAGCCTTATTTTATTAATATTTTCAGGCATGAATCCTTTCTCAGAAAGATGATAAAACAGGAGCAAAAATAGCTAATATCTGCACTACCAAAAGATATTTTTCATCTGGAGGAACCACTTGTTCAAACTTTTTTTTTAAACTGTACAAGAAACCAAAATAATTTTATGACCTAGTCAGAACAAAAATGAAACTTTTGCTTGCTAACTGTCTTCAAACTTCCAGAAGTTTTTTCCTCTCTTATAGTGAACAGGTACTGAGAAATACCTGAATAGGACTAATAGATGTAGGGATTTAGATTTAAATGTCTCTGATATTTCTTAATAATTTATTTTTATGGACTCAGTTCCATTTTTCAGTTGCACTTTAGCCAGTGCAACTGTATAATTTAAGAATACAGCAGAATTCTTTCTAAAACTCTGATTTTATCTTTAGCCTGCAAATAGGTTTCCATCATAAAAGTACACTGCAAAAATATTTTTTTTCTGAGAGAAATTGCACAATACCGTGTTGGGGAACACAAAAAATTTAATGGCTAGAACAGACATAAGGAAGGCAAGGATTAGATGGTCCTGCCTGATGATTAAGTTCAGGAACTAGGAGTGGGAAGAAACCAAAGTCTCAAAAGCTAGCACACAGGATCAGGGTGGCAAACTAGAGTCAGGAGATGAGATCACAAGTCTGAAACATTTGTCAGACAGAAAATGACTGTTCTAAAGAGGCTTATTGCCCGAATACAAATGTGGTCACACCTGCAACCTCTCTGATAGGTACACTCAGAATAAAGACTAAGATGCCCTGTGTGAGGCTGAGGGTATAATGCTTCTGACAGCATCTCTAGTAAGACTCCCATGTTGAGCTTCCAACATGGCTGCAAGAAGAACACCTCTGTCACCTTTGGGTCACAATTGAATCATCTCTCACAATATTTAAATTATATTTTGTTTATTAAGAGCTCTATAGTATGTCTAAGGTACGGAATTCACACAGAAATTACACAGGACCAATGTGCTCATAGATTTGGATAATTGCATTAGTTACAGACTTTCAAGTACATAGGTTTTCCCCCCTGCCAAATTATGATAGTCTTTTAGAAGATATGCAACGATTTATTAGTAAAGTTAAGTAATACTTGACCTTGACACAAAGTGATGCCATTTTAAGTATAAAAATGTGAAAAAATCTATTATTTTTCATGGAACTTCGTGATAGATGAGAATTCTGACAGAATTCCATCTAAATTGGTGGTAAGCAGTAGTAATTACTAATAAATAAATTACTAATCAGTAATTATTGTGTGTGAGACTTTCTCTGTCTCTATTTAAAACAGGAAAATTTTCCTATTGACGTAAGAAGGAGCATGTTCAGATGCAGTTATTTGTTATTCCCCAGTGCTAAAATGGCTTAATTTACTGTTTGGAATATTCAGTAATTATGCCAATATATTGTTTCACTTTCACATCACACTGTTCTTTGCAAGGACAGTTTAACCCTGTGTGACTTAGAAGTTTGCATGATTGGTCATATTTATTGCATCATAGCACTGACAAATATATTAAGTTTACAGTGTTTCAGCTAACGTGTTCTTTTTTAAAGTTCAGTTTCCATATGAAACAAGACTTAGGAGATTGTGCCGTCTTCTTCTATCACAGATGACAGCTACTTTTGAACTCATTGGTCAATCTCAACAAGATTTGACAGGCGAATAGGAATCTCAGAAACATGAAGTCCCTATCCTGTTTATGAAATTCTGTTTCCAGTTGAGTGAAATGGAGAGACCTAAATTAATTTTTCAGGCTGGAGAAAGCAAGTAGAATTCAGTGCTTAAATCCAGTCACATTGAAAAGTCATTCTGTGAATTAGCTGCCAGTTAGCCATTCAGCACAGGGACAAAGCCAAATGAGCCACAGCACATGATAACTTTTACCCAGAAAAATATACAGGGTATATAAGAAAAGGCATCAAAATATCAGGAAAAGGATGGGTTGGCAGACATTCCCTATGGGTAAAAGATCAGACAATTTAATTTAACTGCTTCTAGAAATATTTTTCCCTTTTTCCTCCCCCCATCAGCCTTTCCTTCCCTCATTCAGCGGTCAAAGTTCTGAGAACAGAATTAGCTCCTTTTGTGGTAATTTCTATGCATTATCTTTATATCTTTATGTGCAGTATATACTGTAGATCATGGGGAAAAAAAAAAAAAAAAGATTTCTGTTTTATTCTTGTCACTGTCCTCAGATGCATCTCTATCTTTTCACAGTGCAGACCTGTTGACCAAAAAGACATTATTTCTGTAATCACGTAATGGAGTAGAACTGGCATGAATAAGACAGTAGACATAACCTTTGCCAGCAATGATGCCATAGGATGGGAATTAATATGATTTTATTATACAGTACTCTTCCAATGGAATATTTGACTTGAATTTCTTAATGAAGCTTTAATAGGTTTCTGTTTTTAGACTAATAGTTGTGCACTTACAGACACTCAAAAAATGAACTATGCCTTTTGTGTTGAGGGAGTGTATAGAGGGGATATGGATTCATACTTGCTATGCCTGTGATAGAAAGATGGACCCCTCAGAGTAGAGATCATAACATAAGAATAAATGAAAGATGCAGTTCAGCAAGGAACAATGGAGTTCATTGGAGTTCATCAATGGGAGTGATGGGCTTGGCACTTTGCATGATATGGTCCAACACACTGGCTGGAATTTTGAAGCCAATTTTAAATAGTTTAGCCAATAAGAATCCCAGACAGCAGCAGAAACAGCACTGATACTGTGAAGAAATACATTTTAGGAATAGCAGAAATTAACTAAGAAATTCAGAGGCAATCAGGCTCAGTTACATTGAACACCTATGGATGTTCTGATGCCTGGTAAGAACTAGAGTCCTGCAGGATTTCTGCCAGTGGGACATTAACAGAGTCTCTCTTTGCTCTAGCTGCCTATTTTCATTAAATATCTGTGAAAATGACATCTTTGAGGCTTGTAGTTTTCTTTTAAATTTGCTTGAAATTGGTTAGTGGGTTCAAGTGGTTAGTCTGGAATAAAATAAAAGGGGATGAGGAATGACAGACAGTGCTGTTACATATGCCTCACATCTTAAGAAACCACACTAAAGAAGCTTAATATTGACATTTGAAGGTAATAAATTAAGATACATACCTCTCTACCAAACTGAGATATCATATACCTTACTATGTCCTCTAAGTAACAGCAATTCAAGGGATGATCTCCCAAAGAACACCTAGCGTCCATTACTGAATATGCCCTTTGATTCAGTTTTGCGACAACAGTTATAAAATTTTTTTTTAATATTATCCAATAAATGATCAGCTAAAACTCAAAGTAAGCAGGAGGAAAATAATCACAAGGGTTTCTGTTGGCCTTAAAAATAAGTCATGGTGACACACCTCCACTCCTCTGAATCAGAGCATTTCTTCTTCTTAAGCGAATCTGTCTTTGTAGTAGAAGGACTCTTAGGAAGTACAAACTTCTCATCATCTGCTGCAAAAGGGCTCTCTTCAGTAACATACTGGTTAACTTTAAGCACAGACTTAAAAGATTTGCTGAATAAGAATGAACCTAAATGCACAATAATATTAAGCACGTGCTCATATGCTTCGGTGACTTCAGCTTTGAATGGAATGCCATAAGGGAATGAAATTTGAAAAGAAAAAAGACTGTCTGCTTGTGAAGTTGAAAGATTAGCCCATATGAATACTAATGTTATTAACCGTGAAAAGCTGTTTGACATAAGTACTGATCTAATCATGTTATATATGTGTATATGTGATATATGTGTGTATATATATATAAACACACACTATCATCATACAACCAGAACTGGAAGAGATACCAGAGGCTTTGAAATGTAAGAACAGAAAAGGTAGCTTGATTCAAGTTCTAGAGATACACCAAAATAGATATGCGGGATATCATTATGAAACAAAGTGATCAAGCTACCGCCTGGAAATGTCACACACAACAAAAATAAATTTGCTCTGCAATTAACTATATTTAGATGAATTATGTAAAATCATAAGCAAAATGCTAAGTAGTCCTTTACAGTATCTTGAGCTGAGATTATTTATATCTCATTAAGAATTTTATGGTAAATGTGTGTGTGCATGTGTTGTTTTTTTTTTTTCCTTAATCATCCTGGTGAAGTAAAGTACTGTGAAGGTCTTAACAGGGTCTTCAAGGCCAGAGAAGTAAAGCATATACATTCATCATAACATATCTGCATATAGTTTCACACTTTCAGTTTATTCACTAAAACATTTCACTGCCAAAGGGTTGCAAGTCTATGTGGGATTTCACAATCCATTTCTTCTGCGCTTACTCAGCTGCCCCCAGTATGAAATAGTTGGTCAGGAAAAATCAATGAGTCACAGAAGTATCAGGATAGACACAAGTAATGTTGTAAATAACTGCTGACTCTATAGTTTGAATTGTGTCTATTAGTGGGATTTGCTGAGATTGTCAGTCTTTCAACTGCGCTTAGCATTCATTCTTGCAGTGGATTGCATTCTTCTTATGATGTACTGATTGCAGCAGGAATAGAAGAATTCATTGCCTAAATATCAGTATTTTCCTCAAAAAACCCTTCTTCTGCTCAAAAAAAAAAGCAACAATAGAACAGCCTAGTGTCTTCCTGATCTTTAGACTAAGCAGTTCATTCTTCGTGAAGTTTGTTGACCTTGAAGTCAGCTACAGCAAAATATCCTTACATGTCCAGTCATTAAATTGCCACTGGATAGAAACACCTTCTGATAACTGTTGACCTCCAGTGAACAAGGAATAGAGGCATAAATTGAAGGGTCACGTGTAGCCTTACCAGTGCTTAGACCTATTCAGTGACACTCATTCTTAGAGGTGAACATTAAACCATGTTACTAACAGAAGACTTTCTTCTTCTTCTTCTTCTACAAAATAAATAATAATGCAAGTCCAGCAGCTGTGATCAGAGGATTTTGTGGAGGGGATATAAGCTGTGCAACATTAAACATTATTTTGGCAGCATGCAATATGACTTGGGGATATGTCTTAGTGGTGGACTTGGCAGTGTTAGGTTTACAGTTGGACTCAATAATCTTCAAGGCCTTTTCCAACCTAAATGATTCTATGATTCTATGATTCTATAACTTGTGTCGTTTCCTACTTCTTCTTTGGTCATCCTACATACATAACTTATCGGGGAGGCATGGGATTTATAGCATATAAATGCATCTATTTTATATACTTAACCACTGTGACAGAAGCTTAAAAACACCACCATATTGAAAGTAGAAGTAGGATTTTTAACATTTAGGTTTGTCTAACATTGGGAATTATGCCTCATAAATTCAGTTTACAGGTATAAAACCTAGTGAAAATAATTTTGGAAAAAAAAGTTTGTGACCAGATTCACAACTGCCAAACAAGGATTAAAGCCAGGCTTTAGGATTCTTGCCTGTTTACTATCTGCCCATTCTAATATCACCCAGTTTAGGGTGAAAACCCAGAGAATATTTTAGCAAATGTCCTCCTCTTTGAATAAGTTGCGCACGTGTGGAATAATCACTGGTTAAGCTTAAGAAAAGAGCTTTGTCCAAATACACACCCCTTCTTCGGTTGTTTCACTGATTGCAAGATTTCCTAGGCATCTTGATGATCTCCATGGTCTTGAAGAGTGGCATTCATTTCACTAAATTTTAATGTCTGTGTTGTGGACATCTGTATCTGAGCTAAGAGTCCCGCTTCCCTTCCTTGCCAGGGGAGTACAGTAAACACTTTCAGGGTTCAATTTGTTTAATTTAGTGCTTTAGGATGTGAAGGATCATGTCTAAATTCCATGGATGAGAACACCTGTGACTACAACTAAACTTTACAGTGGTCATACTGTAGAGATATGCAATACAAAAATTACGTTAGTCAAATCACACTCTAGACATTTGAAAGGATGAAATGTTTATGTTGAAGACAAAGCAGAAAGAGGTAAGGGTGGCAGTTTTCTTCTATTTTCCATCAATTCCCTTTGGCTTTTTAGGTGCCTGCTCTCAGCAAAATATTATGGATTCCAGCTGAGTGCTCAGACCTCATCCGCAGGTATAAGATGGGAAGTGAAATTCGGGGAAAGAAAAGAGTTCAGACAGAAAAGTACTCAGACTCCAGAAGCTCACTATTAGAAAACATCTTTTCAACCTATATGTTCTTCCGACTGTTTTCAGATGCCGTTAGCTCTTCCCATTGACAGACTCCAGCGAGACACAGTGATGTGGCTTATTCTTCTAGAACTAAGCAGAGTGCTACTTTTCCTAAATTTACGAGCTTAATTAAAATATTTTTATCTAGGTTTTTGAGTTGGAACTTGATCTTCTGTCACTAAGGTAATCCTCCTAATCCTTTTACTACAAAATTATTGTTCGCATTGGCTTGCCAAATAAGGAAACAAAGATTTTTTAGTATCATGAAGACTGTTTTTTACATCCTGCTAGCCATCTACACAATTTCCATCTATTAAGCAAATATGTAACTAGTAACTTTACCAAGGAAGGAGTTGTACACTTACTGAAAAATTAATTAAAATGTACTATGATGGGATAAACAATATTTTTGCTCCCATTTCATGCCTCCCAGGATCATTATTACTTCTAACAGCTCAGAGCCATGATAGTGAATATTTTGTTCAACTCACAATTTCTTTCAGAACTATTAAACTGGATGTTTATGACAAAATACACTTTTCTTCTGGCTCACCTTTTTGTAGAAGAATTTGCATAAGGAGAAAGGAGAAAGAAATCAACTTGTGAATTTTCACAAATGCATAAGAACAAAGAAAAATCTTTCAGAATATGCACATCTGAGCTAAAAATAAAAATAAAAAAATGAAATAAAGTCAGCTTGCTGAACAACTAGAACAACATTTATCTGGACTCTGGAAAATCCTATTTTAAGTTTTTGCAGTGAATGAGGCAGACCAGGCATGTCAATCCACATGTCCCATATCCTACTTATTTTCATATGAATTATATTTCCAGTTGTTTGAAGTTAAGGAGCGACACTGAATCTTTTCTATTGCTGTTGTTCTACTTTGCATAAATGAGGGCCAAAAAGCTACTGCTCTTCAGTACAAAGGTTAAGACATACACAGGCTGTGAGAGATTTTATTTCAAGTCCCTGCTCCACTGAAAGCCTGAAAGAACTGCAGATGTAGTGTATTAGCTGTGTGTAACAGCTATCTCAGATGAAAGTAGGAAGCAAGTGCCATTGGACTCCAAATCCAGCAGTGTTTTGCATGTGCTGCAGCCTCCAGCAATTCATTCAAGCTTTTGCCACATTAGTTAACTTGTGAAATAAAGTACACTATTTATTTAATTGTCACTGTAGAGGCAGATCAAAAAAAAAAAAAAATCGAATCCTGCCTGTTGATGGAAGCTTTACTTAAATACTGCATTGTTAGTCCTTAAGGCATTCCACTGTATGGGATTCATGCAAGTAGGAGATACAAAGTGCCAGGCATTTGCACCTGAAGCATTATTACCTCTTAATTATTCTATTGTACAGCAAGGTCTGTCCTAACATACTGCTGGAGATGTCAACCCTTAAACTCACTGATTTAAGATAATCTTCCCATTCATTTGCACTTTGACTTTTTGGTACCAGCTGTTCATTTACTACAGAAATCCCTTGATAATATAGCTGTTGTTTCTGAGCATCTCTACCTTAGACATCTTTCTTTAAAAACTCAGATTTAGTCATAAAGGAAATTCCATACAGTATTAATGAAATGCCAGTAGTAAAGAGATAAAGGATGCTGGTGTGTTTTAAAAACAGAAGCTTCAACAACTATTATTGGAATTTACATTTCTATATCCTCACTCTCTACAGTCTGTGCTTTTAAGAGCACCATTCTTATAATAGTGGGCTGAGCACACACAGGATAATGAAGAAAGGCTGGGTCCACTTAACAAACTCAGAACTGAACAGACAATACTGAATTCCTTGATCTGACTTCCCTCCTATTCAAGTGTTGTGGCAATATTTTCAGAGTACATGCAGCACCAGATGATAGACTGTAACAAGATTTTAACACTCTGGCGCATAAGAACAGATAAAGTGCTGATGGCATTGTTCATTTTCAAATACTGCCTGCACTATAGCAACATTCTCAAGTTAAAAGGTTCATGAAGTGTGAGACACTGTAAGTACGCTCAGTCTAGTCTTCACCACAGACATAATAATCATTCATACTTTTAACCTGATACTTGATAAGCACCAGAAATATCTTGTGATATGCCATTGGGATTGCCTCAACTCTTCAGTTTGACAAGGTTTATTCTTCATCTTGAGGAGTGCCAGACACTTCAGATTCTCACTGATTTTACTGGCATGGAAAGAAAAAAAAATCCTCTTAAGGTGCTTGGCTACTTCTCACACTGGGTCACTTTCTGAAAAATTGTGTTGGCCATTAGAACATTCTGAAAAACAATTCTCCAAAGATTGGCTGTAATTTTAATGAAGCAGAGAACTTACCTGCCCCTGTAGCTCTTCCTACTTAGCAAACTTGTACAGTAATCAGCCAGAAATTTAGCATTTTAAAAAAACAAAGTACAAGTAAGCAGACAACCTGTGTCTCAATAATCTCAAAAAATATATCACTTTCCCTGTTGGTAAGGGTTTGAGACACATGAAAAAGCCAGACAGTCAGCATGACTCCTTTCAAAATGAGTTTGGGCACAATAATCACCTTGCAAGCCTGCCTAGCCTACTGCAAATCAACACATAGTGTTTAAAATTCACTTAAAGATGAAATTAGACTATATTGGGAGGAGCAGTACGGTTAGCTCTTCAAACAGTATTTTCAGTTTTAGGCAGTGGCATAATTTCTGTTATGCAGCGGCCTAAGAAGTCTGAAGGTTTTGGAAGACTATTTCGCTAAGCCACTATTTCCTGTAAGGTTTGCCACATAAAGTTCAAATCCAGTAAAACAGTAGCAGGCCAGCTTTTCAGGTACTGTTGATTTTGAGTAGTAATTTTAAATACCAATGCAGCTTAGATTTTCATCTGGTATGTGTGGCATTGCTCTCTTTCCTCCATCGTTCTTTCCAGGTATAACAAGTGGACTCAGGAGTTCATATTTCTTCCATGACCAGTGAGCACTGGGGAATAGAAGCTAGATAAAGTTAAGGAGCCTGAAAAGGAGGAAAGTTAGTGTTACTTGTTTACTCCTTCTAGATTCAGCAGATCCTGACTATATTTGTTCTGAGGTACTAGCCTTTTTCTGCTACTAGGTAATGAATGTTTTTCTGGAATTCAGGCTGCACTTGGGGTTTGAATCTGTTCATTCCTAGCCAGCGTAGGATTAGTTACAGTCAAAGGTAACATAATTCACTTTACAGATCTCTAGAGTAAACTGCAGTTTAAAATACATATCTAGCACCGCAATTTCAGCTAGAAGCTATGAAATGCTAGATACTTACTCCTCTTGGATGTCTTAGGTTGGTCCTTGATTGGCATTGTGATTTCAGGTTCACAGTTTTCTAAAGGATTGTCCATCATATAGACCACAGATCAGGGGAGAAAATGTATCATACATTCCTCCTATGAAATTATATATTTTCTGAAACAGGACTGATGCCATTTGTCTGACCACTGTAGGTACATTTCACAGAATCTCAGGATCACAGAAGGGTTGAGGTTGGAAGGAACCTCTGGAGGTCATCTGGACCAACGCCCCCGCTCAAGCAGGGCCACCTAGAGCCAGTTGCCCAGGACCACGTCCAGACAGCTTTTGAGTATATCCAAGGATGGAGACTCCACAGTTAGTCTGGGCAACCTGTACCACTGCTCAGTCACCCTCACAGTGAAAAAGTGTTTCTTGATGTTCAGAGGGAACCTCCTGTGTTTCAGTTTGTGCCCGTTGCCTCTGGTCCTGTCACTGGGCACCACTTAAAAGAGCCTGGCTCCCTCTTCTTCACACCCTCCCTTCAGGTATTTGTAGAGATTGATGAGATCCCCCTGAGCTGCTCTTTTCCAAGCTAAACAGTCCCAGTCTTTCTCTTCCTGCCTCATGAGTTAACACTTCCATTTAAGTGGTTAGGTGTAAGAACTGAGCCAGTTTCAGACAAAGCCCTATGAAAATAAAATCCCAATGCAAAAAGCAAGACACCTGTTATAAGTGAAATAAAATTAATACAATTTTTTTGTGGGGTTCTTAATGTTTCACAGTGAACTTGGTGACAGCTTAGGTCTTTCTGAGAGCACAGCTGCTGGGGCTGTATTTGAAAAATAAATAAAAATAATAAAACAGCAACCCAAACATTATCCTAACAGATGGAGAGCTGCAGAATTGAAATCTGTAGGCATTTGGAAAAAATATTTCACGTACTTCAGAATACATCAGGGTCCTAAATTATGCTGGGTTTTGGTATTTAGAGAGAAAAACAAGTGTGTTGGAACTAATAATAAGCAGACCTAAAATCACATTTGGATTAGATGAGTTCTTTGCCAAGATGCAGAAATGCATGTTTTCTAAATTTTGTTATTTTGCTTTTCCCCTCAGTCCTCAGAGGGGCAGCTATTGTTTTAAGTGGAAACAAAGACCTGCAGAGTACTCTAATATCCAGAGGAGAAAAGAAGTCTTCTGAAGGCTGTAAGGAAGATCTCTTTCCAGAGAATGTCTGGATTTATTTTTCTCTCAGGAAAACAAGAATGCAAAGAATATTTGAGGGTTTTGAGGGGACCCTTGTAACACCGTTCTCAAGTCAGACAATTAGTACATTTTGTAACAATAAGGATTAAAAGAGGAGAACCAGAAAAACACACACTTCCTACTAACTAAAAGACAGTACATTTTCTTTTTTACTCTGTGGCATGCACACACACACACAAATCTCAGACATTCAGTATTTATTGCTCTGAGACATTTTCAAAATACAAACAAGATTACAAATTCAACATAGACTTCAGACAGGTGGATCTAATATACAGAGAAAAGTCCTGGGGTAACTCCACTGAAATCAGTGGAAATATTCCAGGAAAAAGCTATAGTCATAACTAAGCAAGTAATTTCTATTACACAAATGTTTGTGGGTGAGTTGTTTCATTTCTATAGTAAACAAAAAATGAGCTCATTGTCAGTAGGGCAATTAATCTCTAGAAGCTATAGATAACCAGTACTACATTATATTATATGTTGTGAGAGACAGTTCAAGAACTGAGAAGAGTTCTCAAAGCAAACAGTTAACAGGGAATAACTTTCTATTCACTAAGAACTGCATTTTTTTCTTAACAGATCAACACATAGGCTTTCATAAGTAACAATACATCACAGGTATTTGCCTAGGTAACCAGGTAAATTGTTGGAATTGTATAGATGCTATAGACATGTATGACCCAGTTGCTGTAAGGCTCAAGGAACACAGGATCGATGGGCAGCAAACTTTACACATGTAAATAAATGTAATCCCTGTGCAGGAAAGCTCAGTCATCTTTTACAGTTCTACCACTCGGAAAGGGCCACAGAATAAGCAAGCTAAACACAAAGTTCGAAAACACCCCCACCCAATCCTATAGTGCAATAAAAGAGATATTTGAAGTGTTTCACGTTATGTTGATTGTACCTTCCAACTATGAATAATAATTACACAGAGATTTTTACCAGTAGGAACAAAGACGTACCCTAACCATTTTCAATAAGCTATCACAACAACTGGTATCAACTATCACTTATGCAGTACTTCTCACTCACGGATTCTAACATACTCTAGATTAGTAGCAATCATGTTAATCTTACACCACTCCCCGGAAAAAAAGTTAATCCTACAAATAGTCTGAACAAAAGAAAAAAAGAGAAAAACAAAATAGGTAAGGTACCTACCAAACCAAAAGAGCACCAATTTACTACATATCTTCTTAGGAGCACAGTCTTGTTTTGCCTTCTGCTAATTAAAATGGCCATTCATAGAAAGGTATTGTGGGAATACGTACTTACAATAAAGGTTATCCTCACTTTGGGTTAGACTACATCATTGTTACAAAATTACCTGAAAGGGGAAAAAAAAAAGCAGTTTTCCATGTCCTCTGTATTTTTAATGCAATTTATAAGACCTCCTGTAAATTTGTTTTGTTTTGAGATGAGTTTCATACAGCAACTTTAAGAAAATATTAATGATGATGCATATTTCACAAAAACAACAGATGTCCCTGCAATGGGCTAGCTTAGATTTGAGCTCTGTGTCAAAGAATGATGCTCTGAAAATCGCCTGCTCCCAGCCTCCTCACATTTCAGTCTGGTGGCTGTTATCTCAGGGTTCTCAATTGCCTTGCTACGTGAAAAAAGGCATTCCAAAAACTGTTTGATACCTGAAACATGAGTTTAGAAAACCTTATTTGAATGCATAGTTTGTTTGATGTTTTAGTTCGTATCATTTCTGTAAGAAGAGATTTTTTTGATAGGTTTTTCTGAAGCATTATTTTAATTAAGGTTAAGACCAAGTGATAACTAACAGGAAATTTGATATGGGCTATCAGGGCTTGAACAAAAAGCATCATACACTAGATTAATCTTTTTTTTTTTTAAGAAATAATGAATATTTAGATGTGTATGAGACACAAAAATTTAAGATCTAGATTCTAATTTTATTGACATTTTCAGAAATACTTGGTTCTGAAGCCTGTTCTTGTTGGTTTTAAATAGTCTTACCAGAACTTTAGAGTGCATTTTGAGGTGGATATTTTTTAAAACTTAACTGCTCATATTCCTGAATAGAGTGGCTTACCATAAAGGTTGCCAAAACTGCATCTGATACAAATACATTATTCTAACTGCACAGGTTCATCTTTTGATGTCCTTCTTTTCATAACTGATAGACTGCTGCTCAGGAATAATTCTTGTATCTTCTTGGATGTTGTCCTGAAGTCTAGAAGATGAGCTGCTTCTAGAAGAAGCCTATCAATTTCTTCCATACTTAAAGTTAGCCCCAGGATAGCCATTGCATTCAAGAATAAAAAATAAAGAAATAACATCTACCTCATTATATATATAAAACACACCATATAGTCAGCCACCTATTCTTTATTCACAGCTCTTCCTATTAAAAGCCATCTCACAAATACACTTTGGCTCCTAATTTGTATGTCTCAAAGCACCCTTCATAGAAAGCATTAATTGCATAATCAATGAAAGTGATATTTCAGCTATGCAATCTATTGTTGTAACAAGCCAGTGGTGGTGCTGATTCTTGCATTATCTAAGAAATAACTGATCACATTTTTTCCTATTGAATGTTTTATCTTAATATTAATCACAGAGGTCCCTGTGAGCATTAGATACCTGAAAAGTTTTGGCATCATGATTATTTTCTATTGACATTGTTTGACACTTTCTATTCTTCCTAGAACATCGTCGCTTTGATGGTTGGTACGTATACACATTATGAAAGTATGAAATATTAGTTTACTTTAAATAATGTAATTTCTATCATAGCAAATAAAAAAGCTTGATTGTGAGACTAATAAAAATGGATAGTAAAGAGAATTCAGTCTGCAACTGGATCCTTGGGCATAGTGATGACACAGATTTGAATCTATTAATTATGAGAGTCATACAGTTTTGCAACTGTGATTACATTCAGATGCCAAAAAAAGGAAGCAGGGAGGAAAACAGTGGAAAAAAAGATAGGATTGAACATCTTCACATCTGCAGAGGGTAAGGAAGGATCTACAGAGACTTGCGTTTCTGTCAGAAAAGAATTATTGCATGACAGCAGAGCATAAACTGCAAGGTAAGAACCTTTACATTTTTTGGTAAATGAGAGCACAGTTGTGTCTGTTTCTGATACTCAGAGCCAGACTTCCCTGTCACCAAGTATTTTCTCTGAGCATATGTCAAGTGCTGCTGAAGGTATCAGCATAGCTGACTGAAAAAATCTGCTTTGAAAGAAAAGCATCAAGTGTCTCATTCTTTGAAAACAATATCACAAGGCTCCTGCTTTTAACTCACAAAAAGATATGGCAACTTCTGTAAGGCAGAATAGGAAATGCACCATCTATGAAAGATACAAAATCAAAGGGAGGTTGTATTTTGAATCTCTTTCTGTGTTTTTGCAGAATATACATGTTCATGTTTATTCTGATTTTTATGCACGTAATTCTTTCTAATTCCTGGTAACTCAAAATTTTGAACTTGGCCACAGCTTTTATTTTCCTGTTTATAGTTATGCAGAGATGCCACAAAAATCACAAACGGAAATTATTTTCATTATTTTATCTTTACTTTTACTGATGAACTACACTGTCATATTAAAAAAAAAAAAAAAAAGTTATACAAGCCCCAGATCCCCTACTTGTGAACTGTTGCAGCCTTGTGTGTTTTAACATACTCCAATTACAATAAGTTCAGCTGATCAGTGAAAAGTTTATCTAATATAGTTCAGATAAGAACAAAGACTTTCAGGATACTAGCTACAAGGGACTCTAGAAGAATTGTATTTTAGATCTGCATGGTCAAACCCTGTTCCCAGTGCAGTATTCCCCATCTAGCCTTAGGCAAAATAACTCATGCACCTAAATGAAGAGAATAGTCTCCAAAGCTTTGCAGGTACTCAGTAAAGATAAACATAGAAATAGTCTGCCAGAAGGCAATTCACAGCAAGTGCCCAAATTAGACGCTCTAAATCATCCTTTGAGAAGCTGCAGGAATCTGATTTGGTATTATTCAGGTTTACAGAAAATTAACAGGCTTTGGTTTCAAGCCTATGACCAAGGCACAAACCGGTTTTGAAAGTTAAGATCTGACCTCCCCAGTTAACAAGCCATACAGCTCCAGAACTATCAAAAGTGATAACATTCTTGCTAACAGGAAAGTTAATGCTTTCCACAGCATCATTGCTTGTCGTGAACAGAAGATGCCTGGCTATAAAGCTGTAAGATAACCACTGGGATTGAAGTCAGAATAAGCAAAATATAATGATTGTGTCAGCAAAACATCTTTTTTGTTTAAGTAATATCTTATGTATACCAAACTTATATGTATACAAACTTATATGTATACAAACTTATATGTATACAAAATATATACCATTACTTCTCTCACAGTAATAAGTAAAGTACATTTAGCGACATGGTGGACCTGACTGAACAAATAACAAATAATAATGATGATGCCTGCAGAAAATCCATAAAACATAATTTTTCTGGCTTTTATCCAGCTTATATAAAAAGGTTGAAACATATTTCTTTGCTGAAGCAAGATGCTTCTGAGGATAAATACCTATATCTATATTGAGACCTTTAGGTAACACTTCACATTCCTCAGAAATGTATTTAGAAATGCACTTTGCTGTCTTAATAGAATTACTTTTGAAACCCAAACTTCTTAATAGGAATACTTTACAACAGAAGACAATAATTAAAACAGAGTGTGGGGTACAGTAGGAGCCAAGAAATAGCACCACAGAGACAGTATAGTATATTGGTATAGTGTATGGTAAACCTTGATTTATTAGACATAATACAATTGCAGATTAGTAGGAGGTTTAAAAGAAGGAAGAGAGAAAAAGGAAAAAGAAGCCTCAATTTTTTAAAGAGTCAAACCAATCAAGAGAATGTATAATTTTAAAAATTTAGAAGTTGACAGTAATTTTCTCAAGCACTCAAGGCACATTGCCCTTTTATATTACTGTGCTTTATGAATTATGAATTCTGGCTGATGAGAAAGCCTAAGGGTGACAACGGAGCTGCGGTGTCAGTAATGCATTGTCGTTTCATACTGTGTAAGTTCCTACTATACCTAGCTGGATTTTTCAAGTTTAAATAATGATACTGACTGCCAAAGATTTCACTAAGAGATCTGATGAAAATATATGCTCTCTTGTTAAGATTTTAATCCCTATTAACTAGAAAAGGATCAAATACTTTGAGAGAGAGTCAGTTTTTTTTGTCTACCATGGGTCTTCAAGATGTAGCTATATTCCCTCACCATAATTCACCTATTTTGAGTCAGACAGTGAAGTAGAAAACCAGTTTTCCAGCATCTAGCAGAATGAAATTTGAGTAGAAAAGACAGGTGTTCTGTGAGATTTTACATGGCTCCTGTTGCCAAGGAAACAATTTATTTTGGCTTTGTAAGGCTCGGTAATGGTGGCCCTGGCTGCAAATTGGGCAGTATAGAACAAGGGAGGCTGTTTATCTAGTGTAATGATATATGTACACACATACACACACTTACCCTCACATTAAGGAGGGAAAGGTTTAGTAAAACTGAATTATGAAAACATTCACGTTTGGAAAACATTCTGAATGTGTTGATGGAAGAGGCATTGGCACTGGCTTAAGTCAATGCCATCACTAAATTTTAGAGCCTACCTGAAAATATTATGTTCAAAAATGCAAAAAAAAGGGAAAATGCAAAGTAAAGAGCTCATTTGTGTCCCATTACAGCCAAGTACTTAACCAGGTACTTAATATTTAAAGTGTAGACTCAAAAAATGGTGAAGAATTCTTATAATTTGGAAATTGTAGAATCTACCTCTTTTATACGTTAGAACCTCTGACTAAGTCTGAATCTGAAAATCAGATCCATGATCTTATATGTAATTTTAATATTTTACTGATATAACACAATATAACATTCTTTGAGTTAAAATGGAAAGGGAAACTCCTAAGGATGGACTTTTGGACATAAGAGGAGAGTGAAGCAAGGAGGAAAGACACCCAGTGGAAGTTCACCAACTGATTGAAAAATTGATTGATTATCCTGGATCACAAAAGGAGAAAGGTTTGCACAGCGCTGATGGGGATGGAAAATGCACCAGGAATATCAAAGCAACAACTTTTGTTCTATGTAGAAAATATAAATCCATTTTAATTAGGTGCCCAAATCTCATGCTAAGTTATGGCAAGGTGGGGATAATAGCTGGCATACAAAATCTTCCTTAAGTATTAGGTTCAGAAGTTGTAGTTAGAAATCAAGGATAGTAAGAAATGAAGAGAGGAAAAAAGGAGGAGACTAGGTACAGGTCTGAAAGGAAGAAATGGCAGTCTTTTAAAGGATAGTGTCTCGGCAACAAAAAGGATTAACTGAAGTCTGGATCAACATGACAGACTCTGCCTTCTTCAGGAAAAAAACATATTCTATGAACACCAGATTTGTGGAGGAAAAATGTCCTCTAATTTATTTGTTTTCTTTTCGTGAAGACCATGGTGGTCACTCCAGAAAAAAAAAAAAAATGAGAGAGATTTAAAAACTTTATCTGTGTAGTGTGGATTAGTGTATTTTCTGATTTTCAGTTCTCTCATTGAGATTTAAAATTACCAAATGAAACAAGGTTTTTCTGTAGAAATTTTTGAGTATGGAAGACTTTATGAAAAAAGCAAAATATCATCTAACGTTTTCTACTAGACTTAAAGTCTTAAAGTCACCAATAAGCTATTTAACCTATTATTTCAGAGGAGTGATTTCTCAGGTCTTTCTGAGAAGTGCCATCTAGAAGATACTTAAGGAACATTGTTTTCTTCTCTTGTGAGGACATATCTAAGCCTCACTATGTCTGCAAAACAGTATTAATTGTTCTAAAATAAGATTTTTTTAATTTTGATTTTTATTTGGTTGCAAAACACTTAAGGTCTCTCAAAAGGCATGACTCTCATATAGCATTTTCAGCTCAAAAATGGAGGAGTGCCAATGAGTCAGAGAAAGCTACTATGTAGTTCAACTGTTTTTAATTCTATATAAAAGATTTTCTATTAGTATAATGATGAGCAGCAATATGTAACCTTGAAAGGAATTTGGTTTTGCCATGTTCAGGAAAAGTGTTCTTTTTCCTCTGTAGCCAAAAGAAAGCTCTGCTTTTTTGGATCTTCTGCTATTAAGTTTGCTTTCTACCAGCTCATCACTGGAATAACATAGGTAATGTCTGTGTTTCCTCTGTGACCAAACATGAGACTGATGAGCAAATAAAGAACTAGCCATTTGTACTACTCTCATGGTGTGATGTTAAAAGGAAGAAAAATCGTAGCTGAAGATAATATGTAGTGTTGTTCAATATCATTGCAATTTCAACAGGGAACTGAGAGATAAATTGTGAAGGTCTGCACTTTTAGTAACTGAAATACAGATTCATCTCTCTCAGCAGCTTCAGCCAATCACACTTGAGACAATATAGTTTTTTAAAGAAAAAAAATACAAACCCAAACATTAATTTGCAAACTAAGATTTTGGAAGCACCTTTACCCAGTGTTAAAATTAAAGGTTTACTGTGTTCAGGGAAAAGAAGTTGAGTCTTGGCGGGCAAGAGTGATAGAGTATAAGTCAGTTTTAGAAGACCAGCTGACTGATCTGAGTCTTGATCAAGTATTCAAAAGTGCTTGTATAAAATGAACACACTGTATCTCTATTATTATCATAAAATAATTTATGCTGGGCTTTTTCCAAACTCAGGCTCAAACAGAAAACAGGGAATATTTACACTGGCCTAAAAAACCTAATGAAATAGGAAATAATCTACATAAGATTTTAAGGGGTATTTAAGTAAAACAAACTTATCAAGTTACATTTACTGTAATCATTATCTTGCTCCTCTCTGTAGTACAAAATGATAAAGAAAAAACCTCCTGTAAATATTAAATAGTTCTCAATGATAATATGGTTCTTCACTAATAAATGTGTTTTGTTATACTTTTTCCATATGTCTAGTAATTATTTTGGCCCTTAAAACAACAGTAACACTAACATCATAAACTAATAAGACTTCCAGCATACAGTCTCCCTCTGCAATAAAAGCTGCTTGAATGTACTACTTTTCTGAGTAAGCTTGCATGTAAATATTTAAAACATTCTTTTACTTTGTTTTTTTTCTCATTTTATTACCTATAGCAAACCTTCATTACAACTGAGATAGCTTATATACGTAAGACCTTTTTTAGAATGTGGTACATACTGGGAAAAAAAATTCTGTTATTAGTTTTACGCTCATTGTAGGCACAATTAATATCAATAAATTTTAATGTAACACATAAGCCAATTCAGTATTATGACTCAAACAGGTGTCCATTCATTTAAAATAAAAAAGAATAAAAAAAAAAACATGTCCAACAGAATTCAAACCATTGCTTCCAAGAAATGGACAGGACATGAAGTAATTTATCACTGGCTATCTACAAACAACATTTAAATTAAAGCCACTAGGTGTCAGCATATAAATATTCCTAAAGAGATTTGTCTGCCAGAAAAAGTAGTTGGCAATAAACAAATACACAAGATTGTAGGTCGTTGATCATGTCCTTACAAAGCCATGGAAGAAAGTCGTAAAGTTATCAGGCTTACTGAAAAATATTAGAATGATTGAGAAATATTTTCCACATGATAAATGAGTCTTGAACGGAACTTTTTAGTTTTTAATAAAATGCACTGGATATTCTAACTTAGACAGACATTTAGTAGTTTGACTTCAAAATAAATGCTTTCCCAACCAAAACCTTCTGATATTAGAAGGTGGCCTTGTCGTCATGAGACACTGTCTCACACAGGTTATTCAGACTTGGATGTTTGCTAAGCCACTTAGTCCTTGTACTGCAATTCCCAGTAGAAATCAAGTTATTCTCCAGTAGCTTTCTGTTGTCACTGAGACCCTAATGTGGCCCCCCAGCCATGATGACATAGCCTACTGGGAGCACAAAAATGAGGGGCAAATTTAAATCGTTTTTCTTACTAATCATCTGTTATTAAAGTAGAGCTAATAACCCAAAAGAGCAGGATGCTCAAGGCGGGTAATACTGCTTTAACAAACACACTGACATGACAATGTACTTCAGTCACTGTGGCCTGGTACTTCGGTACCATAGTAATGATGCGTCTTGGGATGCAAGGGGGAGTTTATGTGTCTGACGGGGAGAGTATGTGACCAAAACTGGTTAGTAGTCCTGACTCATTCCTACCTCTTTCAGGTATTGACAGACTCCTGGCATGTCAACTCATGTAATTCACTTAAAGCTCTTAGTTATTTTATTGTTCTAATAAGTAGTGACATTTCCTTGAATTTACACAATACTGTTTATTGGATATACTGTAAATATCTAATGAAAACCATAGAAACCCCTCGGAGAATTCAGAAAGCATCTGAAGGGTTTTAATAGCTATTTAATTATGATTAATGAAATATCTAAATGACACACTAGTATGAGAGTGATATAGTTTTAATAGTCACGCTTGTATAGAGCCATAAAATTGTACACTGATGTTAAAAGTCTTGGGTGTTTATTTTATTTCAACTGTTTTCTGCATAACTGTCCAGACCGCATGACTAATCATAGTGAAGACATTCTAAATAAAAACACTGAAGTTTAGCATAAATGTCTCCATTTTTGTCAAAGTATAGAAGATACTTTTAAGTAAGGAACAGCATGGTGGTTGCTGCAAAAATAGATAAAATAGATCCAGAATAAAGTGTAGCTCATTAGTTTAATCAGATCCCATGTATGGTAAGGATGTAAACTAGGCTATCTCCCAAAGCTGAAGTGGTAGAGAAAGAAAGACACAGAGAAAGAGAGGTAGAGAGGGTGTGACAGTACATGCATCTCTGACAGATGAAG
Source organism: Pelecanoides urinatrix (assembly GCA_013400755.1). Taxonomy (NCBI): domain Eukaryota; kingdom Metazoa; phylum Chordata; class Aves; order Procellariiformes; family Procellariidae; genus Pelecanoides; species Pelecanoides urinatrix. The sequence continues at coordinate 37,508 of VZTQ01012240.1, forward strand.
AACAAAACCAGAAGATAGCTAACATCTCTGGCAGCTTGAAATGGAAATCAGACAGCAACTCCCACCAGTTTTATTTTTTACCCCACATTTTGACCACAGTTAGCCATCAGTGTTGTGCCCCTTAAGTAATCTACTGTATATGTGTATATGTGTATAGTAAATTCAGAAGTATGAGAGAGAAGTATTTGGCCCTCTGTCCTTGGGAGATCAGGCTGTCCGGCTGTTCCTTGTCCCAAGAAACAGTCCAGAAGAGTTGCCTTACAGAATGAAGTCATGTCAATAGCACTGATATTACAAATCTGCAGAGAAACTTTTTTAAAGAGAACTCTAGTTGTCAGGTAATAAATTAGCTTTTTCTTTCCTAAAATTGTCTTCATAATTCCCCACCCTCAGACACAAGCAAACAGGCAATTTTTTTTTTTCCACATGAGGAGCACTAACAAATAGAAACTATAGAAGTATTTTCCTAAAGGAGGTTCTTGACCTTCTTTCTGCTTCTAAATTATGATCCTATGTAATTGTCCTTATGTAATTTTATTTGCAGAAGTCTAAGTAGCTGTTCTGAAAAAGCTTAACTATCAACAAATCAAGCCTACAAAAACACAGTGAGTGGTTCTGAAGAAGTTTGTTGAGAGATCTTCTGACCCAGGGACTGCTGACTTCTAAAAGCAGCTGTTGGCATAGTGTATTATATATTTCAGTGAAGTACCAGAGAGGGGTAGTTTTCCTGTCTGGCATCTTTCACATAGCACCAAAATGGATGAGAGGATTTACAAGATTCTCCAGTTCTTTCAAGGTAAAAGCAGAGACCTCATTTAACATCCATCTTCAGAATGACAGCACCTGAAGAGCTATGAGGCTTGTAGAGTAATACTGGCACAAAAATAAACTGATTTAGGTGAAATCTGGTGACCGTGTTGGGGAAGAAGCTTAAAACCAGCTAAATCCTAGCTCTAAGAAAGATTATTAAGAGAAAAATATGCCAAAAGGACTTGCACTGTGACAGGACTGAAGTAATTTCCACTAGGACAGGAACTTTGAAGGACAGGAAAAGGAAGTAACACACCTAAATAAGACTAAAACATCCACTCAGAACTAACATTTTATTTTTAGGCGTGTTAATTTTTTCCCATTCCCACTGTGAAGCACTCACATAAACTCAGAGTTTATGGCTTTTCTGACAATAGGCAAAGAGCCTACTAGGAGGTCATTCAAAGCTAAATTCTCTAATCTTCCCAATGCAGCTGCTGGATCCTCCTCCATGGATTCCTATTTTTGTGCATTTCAGTACTCAGAGAAGCAGCGATAAATCCTTCTATGATTCCATCTACTCCAGCTAGAAGTGATGAGTCCTTGATAATACTACCTTGCATTCATCCTCCCCCCTTTCCTTTAAGGAGCAATCAATTGACTCTAGCAACTGTAGCTTAGTCCCCCAAACAGCCTACTAAACTGCTTCAGTCAACCAAGTTTACTTTCTCCCTTCCTCCTCCCTCTGAGGAAATATCCTGGTGAATAAGGGAATACGACGTAGTTGAGGTTACAGCAGGAGGGAGATGCACAAGAGCTCCGTTCCTGATGGACCCACATTCACCTGAGGGGTAAGGCACCCGCGCCGGGAGGGTTTTTTTAAAAACAATTCATTTTTACCGCCGATGTTTTGTTGCTAATCATAATAAAGATGCTCGTTTTACAAAAGCTGTTGTTCTGTTTCACTCATCACAAGCTCCTTAAGGCAGGGATGTGCCTGAACCGTGAGGCAGACCTGCGGGAGGAAGGCCAAGCAGAGCCGTGGGCAGGGCGGGGCAGCCCCCTGCTTGGAGCCAAGGCGCAGGGCAGGCCAGGAGCTCAAACCGCTGCCAGAGATGAAAGAGGGCAGCAGCGTGCCTGATGCCCCCAGCACAACACTTTCCATCCCACGCTTTTCCGCTTTTAAGGTGGGAATAGTGCTGCAGTGCTTCTGGGCTTTTAAGTGGACACTCTCTACACATTGATTGGCCATCAGCAGAAGTCCAGATTTGATTGCTTAAACTGTTGGCAGCTTCTGACTGAACTGATCATCAGATTTTTATTGATTGGCATGCTTGGCCAGGGCGGGTACAGGTAAAATATCGCAGCCGTCAGGGCCCTTGCTGGAGTTCAGCCATCAGTGCCCCCCCCCAGCCCAGCCCAGCCGTCTAGGGGCTGCCAGAAGCCGTTGGGTGAGAGGGGCCTCCCACCGTGTTCAGGAGCTGCCTCACAGCCCTGACCCCGGCCCGGCCACCACCCTCACCGCCCTGACCTGCTGCCCCGACCTGCTGCCCTGACCACCCAACCTGCCTGGCACTTGCTGTCTTGATGCCTCTCCTGGAAATTGCTGGTCTTTGGCCCCCCAGGGCCCCAGCCCTGCCTCACCCAGCTCTTTGGGGCATGGTGGGACTGCGCCAGCAGGGGAGGGGAGCAGAGGGAAAAAGCGGGGAGGAGAGGCAGAGGAGAGGGGTAGGAGTGGGGTAGGGAGGGGAGGAAAGTTGAAGCGAGGGGAGGGTGTGGACCTACAGGCCTGCAGGCACCCGCCAGCCTGCGCTGACCACTGACAACAACTAGTAAGTAATATGTCTAAAAGGCAAAGAATTGATCAGAGCAGCTGAAGTTAGTCATATTTTTCAAGATACGTGCAAGACAAAACGGTGTCGTCACTGGTGTGTCATTCATTGCATGTCTTGTTTCTGTCACTAAAACACACACAGGTTGCAGCGTCTGTCTTTTCTTAGCAGTTTACCTATATTCAAAGAAGATAAACTCATTTAAAGAAACCTGGTTTAATGACAAATAAAAATAAAATCACATTATAAATGCAAGGCAACATACATCCTCCAGAAGCCTAGTAGATCTGGAGGTAATTGCCTAGAAAGTTCGGGATGCAGACACTTCTCTTCTCTCCCACCTGCTGAGCATCTCACTGCCTTTCTGTCACCTCTCGACACTGCTCAGCTCTGGGGCCAGGAGTCAGGAGTGCAAGTGGTGCTGACTGAAGAAGGCAATCTCTTTTGCTAAGGACCGAGGGCTGCTGCTATCCCCTCAGTCCCCTCTGGAAAACTCAGTCAAGAGAAGGAGAAAGATTACAGTATCTTGAATTAAGTATAATCTGAGCATGGCAGTGATGATGTGAGTGCGTTATTCAGATGATCAGATGGGTCTGGCAGGGATATTTTTAGTTCCAATTATTTTGCAAGTTAACTCTTCACTTCAGAGCTTCACAACCTGGAGTGATTCTGTTTCTTAAATCCCAAGTAGCATCACAGTGATAGAGGTATATCTTAATTTTTTTTTTTTAATTATTTTTTAATCTGTATCAGGAGCTGCAATACATACATCTTGCAATAGTAATTACATTTCCTTAGCATGGTGACATAGTTCTTTACCAAAGGCTACACTTAAAGATTATTTAAGGGTTACTATTGATTCACAGAGCTATTACCTTTTTACACAGGAATATAGATGTCTGAAGTGTATTAGTCTAACTGTTCAACAGGTGCCCTTTTGCTTCTGAGTAGTGAGAACTCTGTTCTTTCCAGACTGGTCTGGACTGAGAAACCTCCAGACTGCTGGTCTCCTCAATTGTGCCATGACAGCAGTGACAAAAGATGCACTTGGCATAAAAATCCCTAGCATCTAAACAGCTATGGGCAGTAGCCAGGTGTCCTGTCGGAGGAATTTGACTGAATTCTCCCACCAATAATCAGATGTAGTGCTGACCTTTAGGTGCAGTACAAGCCATATCCCTTTCCTTATTTATTGGTCCACAGGGAGCGAGAAGAGAACTGTTTGCTTTAGGCAATTGTTCTTTTCTTTCTGACAGATGTAAATGTCAAAGGATGTCTGGGTAGCTTTGGATACCATTTAATGTCACCATTACTTTAGTGACTAACAAAAGCTGCTGGTGTATCTATAAACGTGATGCAGTAGGCCTCTAGAGTCTAATAGGAATGGGGAGCCAATTGTTTGAAAATGTCTTCACACTGGCTATTTTAGTCAGTGGGGCCCCCGATTTAAAAAAAAAAAAAATGCCTGATGCTGTTGGCAAAGTAGCACTGGACGTATCTTCCAACAAGTTCAGAAACTACGTGGAGAGAATTCTAAAATTGGCTGCCTTTTATTGACCAATGCCCTAACCCAGGAGAACACAAGATCTGCGCCCAAGCTATGAGAACTGGCTTTTTCATTCAGGAGATCTCTTCAGGAGACATGTGTGAGCTTACTAAATCTGCCTCTTGGTGCAATGCCGTGTGGTGACTAGTTCTTCCTCTAGTACACTTCATAAAATTGGTGCCCTTTTGTATTGTGAAGCCTCACAACAACAGCACAAGCCCTTTGGATCAAATGCTTGATGATTGTAATTTTCTTTTAGCAGGGTTACAAGCAAACTGTCTATCACAAGCAGCTCTTTTACAATGCATAATTACACCTGCCTGCCATAGCCCACACTGCCTGTGTAAGACATGATGGATGATTTTAAACTTATGGGGTTTTTTTTATTATTGTTATTATTATTACTATTATTATTTTACAAAACTGAAGAGTGAAATATATTTGAAGTGTCTTTCTTGAGCCTTGTCTTCATGTAGCTGAGACAGCTACACCTACCGCTTCAAACTTTTTTACTCAATTCATTTCTGCTATCATACAAGAAGCCTATTTAGATTTCTATCCTGAAAATGTATCTCTAAGTATAACACTGTTGGAGTAATATGAATCTCTTCCATGTCACTTGCTAACTCTTGGTTTGGTTCTGTGTCCCTCCTTCTCTCTCCTGTTTCACATGAATTTTAAGAATCTCAGTACAGTGTTTATATTTTACATTTACTGTTTTTAAGTTATACAAAATGTGAGTACCTCATAAATATAATGATCAATTATATATACGGATACTTGGAGAGGAAGAAGGTAATATTCTAAAGGAATCTCAAAAGGATAGGAATTTAATAGCAAAGAAATAAATGAAACAGTCTTCATCTGTGATTTCATCTCAGAAAAATATAGTTACCACTGAATTTTTAAAGCTCAGTTTCAAACCTGACATAGCAAGATGAGCAAGCAGTCCATAATCAATAAAATAAAGGGAGACAAGGAACTGAGAGATCCTTTCCCTCTTAGTGGTCTCAAGGAAGGACAAATACTTTAATTTCAAAGCTGGGAGCTTACTTACTGATTTTTAGCATTGCAGGTTTATACACTATGACAAAGGTATCCGGTAAAAAGTGCTTCTCTAGAATTCAAGATTCATAGCAGGTTATGACAAGATACTCAAAACCAATAGGTTTGTGTAATCACAGTTGCTTTCTTCTAATAGTCTTTCCAAAGCAATAAAGAAAAAAACACGTAATAATTGTCACTAAAATTTCACTATTAACACAGAGTGACCATACAGAAGAACCTGCAATAATATAGCACAGAAGAGAAATACTATGATTATCATAATTAGAGATGATTGAAGAGATTAATGCATTTTCCCCAAGAACATTAGTTTAAATTTGAAAGCAAATTTCATGTCATAATTGTGACATTTTTATGTTTGCTTTCCATGAAACATTGACCTTAGTTGGCTGAAATATTGAATGTAAATCTACTCAAATATACTTCTGTATTTGATAAAAGCAAAATTCACTGTGTGATATGGTAGTGTTTCCACTATATTGGGTGACTGTACACATACAAAAAATACAAACAGTACCTAACAATTTAAAAATCAGTTCTCATGGGAAGGTCCACAAAACCACAAGTTCTGGCACATGCCTCAGTTGATGGAGCCTTCTGATGATTATGCACTGCTCTTTTTGTGGTCCCAAATGTTCTTATTAAACATGAGTTTAATCAACAGCATGTGGAGCCGCAGTGAGATGCTTCTGCACATGAAGCAGTCCCATACGCACACCATGCAAGGCCTTTTTCTCCTCCGCTTCTGGGCAATATGCTACGGGGCTGCTACATCCTTCTTTGCTTTCCTACTTGTTTTCTTCCAGTTGACAACATGTATCATGCCCAGCAGTCACCCCCCACAACTATCAGAACTCAGGCTTATTTATCTTTACTTCATATTCCTCTTGTCTTACTTTTGCTATAGTTTTGTTTTTATTCCAATTAGTTATAATTTGAACCAAACTAAACTATTTATGTTAGCCAGAAATTGTCAACTACAATTAATTTTCCATCAGGAAATCCAGGTTTTAAGAAATTGAAACAGATAAGTACTGGAATTTCCTCCAAGGTTAAAATTTCTACTTTCCATTTCCTTTTACCTGAGGTGAAAAAAAGACAAACCAATCAGTTTTGCCAGAAATCTGTAAGAATGCAGTTAATTTGCTTGTATATTATTTCTCCATCTTGTCTTCTGTTCCAGTAATTTGTATCTCAGGAATTTTCATCTCCATTTGCAAAGAATCCAGTGCAATGTCATCCTCAAACCCACATGGAATCTCTTGGAGTTAATGTAGTATAAATGTGTATTCGTAATCAAAGAAACACTTTTGAAGCAAGCACAGAACAAATGATGTTTGAATTCTGATTATCTGCCATGAAGTATTCACTGGGCACTCTAAAAGGGGAAATATTTCCTAATTAAAATTAAGAAAAGAGGTTTGCGCTTTCTCTCCAGGCAATTAAATGTAACATTTGCATGCATATAATTCCATGGGAAACAAAACCCAGGAAGTGGCTGTTTGAGTGTCTATTAATTAAAAAATCCAACACTTCACTGGTTGTACTAACTGGCCTCTTATACAGTCTCTGTAGGTTAATAATTGAATTAAAGCATGCACAAAACAATACCCATGAAGGGCTGCTTAAAAAGAACCAATCTCTGTTCATAGTAATAATCTGATTATTTTTATTTCCATTAATAAAGTTGTATAATTCAAAGGGGTGTATGATTCCAGAATAAAAAATTTCAAATATCAAATCGACCAAGTACCCATCATGTGCACATGGTGACAGTAGGATTTGGTAGCCTGCTCTTTCTGGTGTTCTTTTTGTGATTGTTAGCCTAAAAAATGAACCAAAGCCAGAAATCATTATAAATACATAGAAAGTATTTACTTTGGGAAAAATTCTCCCGTAAAAGAAAATGGAAAATTGTCGAGGAAAATACTGTCATCTGCTACTCAACCTGCAGTTATCTTTAGATAGAAAGCAAGTTCAACTAAACCCTGTAAACAACAGAGTGCAGAGCCAACGGTCCATTAGTGTAGCTAGATCAATATAAAGGAAAAGAAACATGGGCTTCATTTTGCTCCAATGCTCTTGAAGATGACCTGCTGAAGATTTATCAGTTTTATATAGGAGGATTTGCCCTCCTCCACCTCTTTATTTTCTGGAGAATTGTACAAAGTGAAATATAGCAAAAAGTCTAGGGGGAAAAAAAGTACAGTTTGATGTCTCTAGGCCATTCTTGCTTCTGGTTTCTGTCAATAAAAGAAAACTAATCAAGGGCTGATTTGTAAGGCTATGTTATTTTTAAGTTCATGTTTTCACATTATGACAAAGCTTTATGATTTTTGTAGTACTGCACTGCTCCTCCACTGTGTTGCAAATTTTGAACAGGACTTCTAGAAGTTTACTTACTGCTTAAACTTATTAGACAGCATTTTGTGTTCATTTTACATTGGTGCTATAGAATAAACCATACCGCCTCTTGGCACAAAAAAACCCCAGTCTGGCTCATTGGGTGAAATGTGAAAGGACTAATGGTAGAGTTAAAGTGAAATGTACAAATGAGAAGTGTAGAGAGAAAAATGGCAGGCAGAAAAGAGAGAGAAGACGAGAAAGTCGTGATGGAAATTGGTGGGTGCAGTGAAACAAACTGAATGCAAGATAAATGGAATGGTTAGAAAAAAAACAGGTGTTTGGTTGATTGAGATATGGAGCTGGTCAGTATGTTTTTTTAATCTACTGAAATTTCAATGGTTTAATAAACTCTCCACGTCTGTTAGAGAATTCAAGCCTATTTCATATTTTCTCTTTCCATATATTTATCACTAGGCATATTACCCAAATAAGTAGGAGAATGACACTTAGGGACCTATCACAGAGAACTCAATCATTGAGTTCTCCAGACATGTTCAGTGTGAGTGTCGTCTTTATACTCTTATATATATTTGGGGATGAAAACTCCAGACAAACAGCTGGTTATAGGCAGAGAGCACAAAGCATTAACAGTTCTGGCACTCTGTCCTGGTTTCAGCTGGGATAGAGTTAATTTTCTTCCTAGTAGCTGGTACAATGCTGTGTTCTGGATTTAGTATGAGAATAATGTTGATGATACACTGATGTTTTAGTTGTTGCTAAGTAGTGTTTACCCTAGTCAAGGACTTTTCAGCTTCCCATGCTCTGCCAGGTGCACAAGAAGCTAGGAGGGAGTACAGCCAGGACAGCTGACCTGAACTGGCCAACGGGGTATTCCATACTGTATGATGTCATGCTCAACATATAAACTGGGAGACGGGGCTGGGAAGCAGCGATTGCTGCTCGGGGACTGGCTGGGCATCAGTCGGCGGGTGGTGAGCAATTGCATTGTGCAGCACTTAGTTTGTATATTCTATCGATATTATTATTATTATTATTATTGTTATTATTATTATTATTTTCCTTTCCTTTTCTGTTTTATTAAACTGTCTTTATCTCAATCCATGAATTTTACTTTTTTTTTTTTCCAATTCTCTCCCCCATCCCACTGGGGCAGGGGGGAGTGAGTGAGCAGCTGTGTGGTGTTTGGCTGCCTGCCAGGTTAAACCACAACACACTCTTAGACATTTGATACTGTTTCTATGTTTGACCAAATCCTGGTTTAGATTTGACAGAGTCTTCAGCTCCCTTTCTTTTCTTTTTTTCCCTTAGCTAAAAAGCAACAAGTCCAAACAAGACCAAAAACAAGGCAAGGTCAGATTTCTTCAAAAATTTCAGATGGATGTTATAGCTTCCAGAAGCCATATTCTGTTCCAGCTGTAAGTATATCCACAGTAGTATGGCATTCTTGGGTTTAAACAAGCACTTGAGACCAAAATCAGATTTTGCAGATGACACTAATGTTAAGNTTGAGATATGGAGCTGGTCAGTATGTTTTTTTAATCTACTGAAATTTCAATGGTTTAATAAACTCTCCACGTCTGTTAGAGAATTCAAGCCTATTTCATATTTTCTCTTTCCATATATTTATCACTAGGCATATTACCCAAATAAGTAGGAGAATGACACTTAGGGACCTATCACAGAGAACTCAATCATTGAGTTCTCCAGACATGTTCAGTGTGAGTGTCGTCTTTATACTCTTATATATATTTGGGGATGAAAACTCCAGACAAACAGCTGGTTATAGGCAGAGAGCACAAAGCATTAACAGTTCTGGCACTCTGTCCTGGTTTCAGCTGGGATAGAGTTAATTTTCTTCCTAGTAGCTGGTACAATGCTGTGTTCTGGATTTAGTATGAGAATAATGTTGATGATACACTGATGTTTTAGTTGTTGCTAAGTAGTGTTTACCCTAGTCAAGGACTTTTCAGCTTCCCATGCTCTGCCAGGTGCACAAGAAGCTAGGAGGGAGTACAGCCAGGACAGCTGACCTGAACTGGCCAACGGGGTATTCCATACTGTATGATGTCATGCTCAACATATAAACTGGGAGACGGGGCTGGGAAGCAGCGATTGCTGCTCGGGGACTGGCTGGGCATCAGTCGGCGGGTGGTGAGCAATTGCATTGTGCAGCACTTAGTTTGTATATTCTATCAATATTATTATTATTATTATTATTGTTATTATTATTATTATTTTCCTTTCCTTTTCTGTTTTATTAAACTGTCTTTATCTCAATCCATGAATTTTACTTTTTTTTTTTTCCAATTCTCTCCCCCATCCCACTGGGGCAGGGGGGAGTGAGTGAGCAGCTGTGTGGTGTTTGGCTGCCTGCCAGGTTAAACCACAACACACTCTTAGACATTTGATACTGTTTCTATGTTTGACCAAATCCTGGTTTAGATTTGACAGAGTCTTCAGCTCCCTTTCTTTTCTTTTTTTCCCTTAGCTAAAAAGCAACAAGTCCAAACAAGACCAAAAACAAGGCAAGGTCAGATTTCTTCAAAAATTTCAGATGGATGTTATAGCTTCCAGAAGCCATATTCTGTTCCAGCTGTAAGTATATCCACAGTAGTATGGCATTCTTGGGTTTAAACAAGCACTTGAGACCAAAATCAGATTTTGCAGATGACACTAATGTTAAGCAGAGTTCCTCTAGTAAAAAAAAAAATAAATACCATTACAAAAAAATTGCTGGCTTTTTAAGCAAGTACAGTTAACATAACTTTGTTTGTTTGTTTGTTTGTTTGTTTAATAATTGTAGTAAAAGGCAAATACTCTGTATGTGTCAACATAGTAAATGTTAAGGAACTCTCTACAGAGCACTGTCAAATTGCAGTCTTACACTTTTGTTCAGTTTCATTTCAACCTTACAACTGCCAATAGTAGGAAATCAGGGTAGAATGTCTGAAAAACAAATGAAATTTGATTGATTTTTTTTTAATATTAGATCATATGTAATGTTTTCAGCTTTCCACTGTGAGAAAAAATACTGGAAGTTCTCAATAATATTGTAATGGGTTCGTAGTTTAGGAGTTCTTTATATATTCCACTAGCAGGCTATGGATAAACTGCAGATATATTGCAAAATAAAATGTATAGATACATAGAGTTTGTGATAATCTTGAAAGATTCTGAATTGTCAGAATAATTCTTCAAAGGTTTTTTTTTTAAACTAAATCAAAGCACTGACTAATTGTCTCTGTGTGATTACAAGAAGATGAAAAAAATGTTTGAAAGGACTAACTTTCAAGTTACTATAAACAGACAGTGAGCTAAACCCTTCTGAAATAAGCTCTCATGGACTATAAAACACATCAGTATTTCTCAGAAATTAAAACTAAATACAACATCTCTAACCTCATTTAGAATCAGTTTGGATGTGATCATCATCAAATTGATGTAAATACCTTTGCTGTCTTTATGCTACAGAAACAGTGATACTGCACATTTGGTGTTCATCATATATGCTCGTGTCTGATGGTGGCATACACATTCCCTAGTTATCCATGCTGTAAGAATATAATGGAAAATGTTCTATCTATTATCATTTGCTTCTGGGAGAAAAATAATACATATCTTGACCAGTGTACCTATACAAAAAGTAACATACTCCAATTATACATATACACACATGCATACCTGCACGCATACATTTCTTCAAGAGCATGTCCAAAGACCAAGCTTGCTTACTTCTGTTGTACCTTTGTTTGTGACTGGGCTGTTTCTCCAATTTGTGATTTTATGTAAATCCTGTCGACTGTTTCCCCTTTTTTGGGGAAAAAATGCAAACAAAAGCAGAAACTCCCACAAAACTTATCTGCATCCTTATTTACAAGAGCTAGCATTTTCAAAGATGCCATAAAGATTCAGGTGCCCTGACCCTGTGTAAGTTAAAGGTGACTGAGTTTTCACCTCCTTTAAAAAGTTCTGCTAATCCTTCACTAAATTATATTTGCTGGACACTGATCACTTACTATATATACAGAAAGTGGGGGGCTAGGGGACACCTACTGTTACTTCTTGTTCTTTAATTTTAATCTTGGTTACAATAAAACCATAATTGGAACCTAATTGTCAGTATTTTTTTACTGGCATTCAAGTGTTCACCCTGCCTTCTCATGTAAATGAAAAAACTGCTTTCTTAGAGCAACAAGCCACTTAAAAAAATATCCATATCACCTAAGGACTGCAGCATTACTCTTCTTCAGAATTTCCTTGTCCACTTGGCGTGTAGAGAATAACAATTATGAGGGGGAACTGTTTATTGTGTAACTATTATCGTCTTCTATGCTTCAAGTTCTTTTTTCACAATTCCTTAAGTTACTACGTTCTATTTGTTATTTCTTCTTTCTTTTTCTTGATATCATTCCCCTGTGAGCAACATTTACCAAGGTGTTCCAGTATTTTAGCTTTTTTTTTTTTTTTTTCCCCTAGTTAGGTCTGTAAGTGGCACCTACCCTACCTGAAGAATTTTGAAAGGTAAGAGTTGTTAAAAAAGGAAGCTATTTATGATATCAAACAGGGAGCATGTTGATTGAATTCAATCAGCCTGGCAAGGATAAGAAAAAAAACTATCAGGCTTATGGTACCATAAATGGAGCAAGATTTAAGTCAATTTAGACTAACAGAGCTCAGAAGTTTTATTAAATAACATCTACAGGGACAGCAAACTCTGGCTGCAAAAGAGAGACTTGCCTTTCTATGTTAAGGGAAAAAAAATATTTCAACATGTTTCTAAGTATCATTAAACAGCATGTGACATCTTGCTAGGCCTGCAGCAAAAAAAGCAACAACAATATGTTTCATAGAATCATAGAATCATAGAATTGTTTAGGTTGGAAAAGACCTTTAAGATCAAGTCCAACCGTTAACCTAGCACTGCCAAATCCACCACTAAACCGTGTCCTTCAGCACCACATCTACACGTCTTTTAAATACTTCCAGGGATGGTGACTCAACTGCTTCCCTGGGCAGCCTGTTCCAAGGCTTGACAACCCTTTCAGTGAAGAACTTTTTCCTAGTATTCAATCTAAACCACCCCTGGTGCAACTTGAAGCCGTTTCCTCTTGTTCTATTCACTTTTAATTGGGAGAGGAGACCGACACCCACCTCGCTACAACCTCCTTTCAGGTAGTTGTAGAGCGCGATGAGGTCTCCCCTCAGCCTCCTCTTCTCCAGGCGAAACAACCCCAATTCCCTCAGCCACTCCTCATAATATTTGTTCTCCAGACCCTTCACCAGCTTTGTTGCCCTTCTCTGGTGTCATGGTTTAACCTGGCAGGCAGCCAAATACCACACAGCCGCTCACTCACTCCCCCCACCCCCAGCGGGACGGNTGAACCTCGTGCAGTTGGCCTCAGCCCATCTATCCAGCCTGTCCAGGTGCCTCTGTAGAGCCTTCCTACCCTCAAGCTGATCAACACTCCCACCCAGCTTGGTGTCGTCTGCAAACTTACTGAGGGAGCACTTGATCCCCTCATCCAGATCATTGATAAAGTTATTAAACAAAACTGGGCCCAACACTGAGCCCTGGGGAACACCACTTGTGACTGGCCGCCAACCAGTCATGTAAATCCATTCACCACAACTTTTTGGGCCTGGCCATCCAGCCAGTTTTTTACCCTGTGAAGAGTATGCCCATCCAAGCCATGAGCATCCAGTTTCTCCAGGAGAGTGAAATACTTCTCTCTGATTTCTGGGTTCAGCAGTTTTTAGACATCAACGAGCTGCACAAAATTGAAGGTAGTAATGTGAAAGAAGCTACAGTTAGTATTTAATTTCTTGATTAGAAAGAAGTAATCTTTTTATCAGGAGCACATTAAGTTTTGTCTATACAGCATACAAGCTGGTTTCTGAGTTAATCTAACTTGTTAAAACATAAGATAATGATATGAAAACTAACTCAAACTTTGAAGTATGTGAGCCAAGGACCACTCAGCTATTTCACTCATTTGTTCAATTTGGCAAAGAAAGGCAATCCTCAGGACTTTGAGAGGAAAAAAAAATCCATCCAGTCACAGCCAGGAGAAATAAAGTATTCCTTGCTACCATGAACATGAACTGGAGCTATTTTCTATTCTTTCCATCTGCTCATGAGAACTGCCTCTGAAAAAGTCTTCTTTTGCCTAAAATAGATACCTAAGTTGTGACTTCAACATATGCACAAATAATTTCATGAAACATACAATTTCATGTACAATATATATATAATATGTGCAAATGGGTGTTTTTTACATAGATGTAGCATTTCACAAATTCAATCAGAAATGATGCATTGTTCAATATTTAAAATACAGCACTTAGCTAAAAACATATGCAGATCTTCTCTTAGAGGTGTGGCGCACTTCCATGAACCTGGGCAAATAATTTATGTCTCAGTTTTTCAGACTACTAAATAACAGAGTAAATGCATATATGCCTTGGAGGGATATTGTGAGGTTGCATTTTTTAATTTATCCACAGGGTACCTTGTTTGGAAAAGAGCTAGAACAATGGAAGTTACATGACTGATTATTTCAGTATTTTCTCCTGAGCTTCAGTGCATTGCTCGGTCATTGCATTACTTTAGATTATTAATCTAGTAATGATTTCAGAGAACTACCATTATCTTTCAGTTTTAATATTACCCAAGAATAGTCTACCCAATATTCAAGACAAATAGGGTCTGTATTACACTGTCAGTAACAGATTTTTCAAAGTAGCCTCGATTTGACTGATGAAGAAAAAATGTCGGTATGTTCCATTTAATTTGTGAGGTTAGTAAATGCAGACATTTATGTACTAGCATTTCTCTAGACAGTCCAGGAAAGAAACTTTAGGACCAGTCCTCAAAATCTCACAGTGAAAGCAACTCATCTTATTATTTTTGTATTATGGTTTGTTATATAATGACAAGAATAATCTTTATCACTTTGTTCCTTACTTGGCATAAAATGACTTTTTGGACTGATCAAACACCTCAGGCTTTGCCTTAGTGTTTAATCAGTTTCAGCAGCTGTTCATAGCTTCAAATACTACAAAGCAATAGAGTTTAATTGCTTAATTAAACTCAAACCTCAGTTGTCTTTTTAACAGGCAGGGGCCTGCCTAGCTTTTGGATATTCAAAGACAATCAGAGAGGAAGCAAATGACATTGCTCTTCTCTCAAGGATGGTTAATCTAGGAGTGTTATGTAGACACTGAAAAGGAAAAGCCAAAGGCCTTTTCTGGGAAAAAATCAGGAGCCTTGTTTCCTATTTTTTTACTTGAATTATTGATTTTATACAAACACAGCTATTGTACAAAATAAAAGTTTTCTTATAGGCTGACCAATACACATAAGTTAATTGCAAAACTTGAGGACTGATCTTTGAACAGAGTATACTGCCTTGTTGAGCTTGATTTGTCCTAGTCAAAGTTCTGACTCCATGGGGCGCTTTTATTTTATTTCCTGCCTCCGGTATTCGGTGTCAGCAGTTCTAATAAGCAGGCACAAATGTATTTTACCTGACAAGCTGCCCTCCAACTCCACCGTTCTTACATACATACAGAGCACTGGTTCTATACGTGATGGTCTTGGGGTTTTCCCTGAAGCTTACTCATCAAGAGCTCCTATGATTTCAAACAGTTAGGATGCGCTGAAGTGGAGTTACAACTTTAGCTAACAAGTTTCCTTACAAATATATGCCATGCTTTCTAAAAGACACCTGAAAATAACAAAACATTAATTTTTGATAATGAACCTACCATTGGCGGACCCTTCACTACCCTTCACATAGTGTTTTTCATCCTGTTGATGCTTCACTTCGGTAAGAAAGGCAATCAGAACGCATCTGAAGTTTGAGTTGAAGGAGTCAGTAATTTGATATGAAAGCATGAAAAGCCTTCCCTGAAAACACAAAAATCTAGACAAAGGACAATCTTCTATGATTATCAGTGATCCATGTCAGTGTCTTGTGGGGCTTGCCAGCAACTTATAAACTAGCAACTATAAGCTTTTCATATCACAAAGTTTCAGATGGATTTTTCAGAAATTTCTTTATCTTTTATTAATATTATTGCTGTTGTTTTCATATGCTACAGTTCTATCTCATTTTGTACAAGAAGTTCAATTCCTTTGAGATGATCACTGATATTTTAATTTCAGGATGCTATCTGAGCTCTTTTTAGCCTTAAAGGTATCAACAATTTAAAATTATTGTTTGTAAATTTTATTACTTCTGAAAGGTAGCAATATATTTGACAAATATTTCACAAATATGAAATTATTGGTGTCCATAGTTTCAGTTTGGCTACCTTACCATTACAATGTAATCATAGGTTTCCATAAGTAGCAAACTACATACATATACAGAGTAAAATGACTGTCTCAGTATGGAAAGGTTTCTACATGGGTCTGAAATACAAAGAAAGCCTAGCTAGGACAACTTTTTTTGACAGAAGATAATTGCAACACCTCCCACCCCCCAAATACAACAATCTGGAGCCATCTCTTCTATAATGACAGAAAATGACAGAGTAGAGCAATGTTGGATACTGTATTGAATACTTAATTCCTTCATTCAAACACAAAGTGCCACAAAACGTGGGTTCGTAGACTTATATAGTCTCCTGTACTGTGTTTCAGTGACACTCAAGGAGTTGTGTACATGAGTAAGAAGGAAGAAGTAATTCAAACCATATCCCCTGCGGTGCATGGGGGGAGTCTTGTAACTGTGGTCATTCCTCTGTTTAAGAAATTGAAAGTCTCTGAGAAGGCTGTTGCAGGAAAACACAGTGGCTTCTGGGGCTGCCAAAAATGCACAATAGAGGAAGTTAAAGTAAGAAAGTAAAACACACTTCTTATTTAATAGGGCTGGTAAGAACATGACTTCTATCCTGTGATAATGTGGATATTCTGCTATCTGTTTTCAGCCTGAATCGAGGTGGGGGTGGAGTTCACAACTGAAATGAGAAAAGAATCCACTCAGAAACATTAAAGTATCTATAAATGCACTTCAGGACTACAGAGTACAGTTAGGTATGCATACCTTTTTAGCTGGTATTGTGTAAAAGTTAAAGTGACATAGAAAGGGTGACATATTATCTTCTGTTTCAGTGTGGGGAATACACAAAACAGCTGAAAACCAACAAGGAAGCTTTTCCCCCCACACACACACACAAAAAGGGTGTTTCTTAGCAACTTTTGACCAGGTTTATTGATTACTCTTTGGCATTGGGAAGCTAACATTAAGGATCGTATATGAAGCCAGACTGCATTATGTTCTTGGCAGACCTACTGGAGCTATGATGGACTGCTGACAGCTGGAGTTACAATGAGTTGTAGGACTTATATGAATACTTCTTTTCAATATCCAAAAGCCAATTTTTTCCCTCTTGTGACATAATGGAAAACTCCTCCATTCCAAGTGCTCCAAAACCAGACAATATCAGAAGTTACAGAAAATTTCATATAAAGACGCCCCCTTGCCCTGATTGTGTGCCTGTGACAATCTGGCTCTACTTAAAGAATGAGTCTTGATCTTATTTCTGTCTGTCTAGTGAAGAGAAAATATGATCAGCAATTTGGTCTGTCCTTCTAAACTGGTTTAGAAGGAAATAGCTTGATATGCAACACTCACAATAAAGTGGTATGAAGATCAGCTGCAGTTTCTATTGAAATCACAGAAATTCTGGGAGCTTAAAGCATCTTGAAAATATGGTAAGTTTTATGGATGTCTGAACTACAGACCTCTGTGACTAACTTTAAACACTCCTTTTTGGAAATTTTTTACAGAAACAGTCCCTCATTTCTTTAAATAAAACATTCAGAACTCTACCAAGCATTTGTAGTTGTTCAAAAATAGAAGTATGACATTAGCCAGGAGACCTTGTAAAGAACATTTTCAAAGTACTGAATAGGATTTTTTTTTTTCTACTCCATGCAACTCCTACTGTATTTTTGGCTGACTTTACACAGTTAAAACCTTGCATGATGGTTGACTCCCAGAAACGTATGGCAAATTTCTTTCCAGAGCGAAATTTACATAGACTCTTACTAGCAGAATTATTTAAACAGGCTTCCTACCACCCTTTAGTTATACTGGTAATACCAACAAATACAATATGAAAAGGTTTATTAAAAGTGATAAAAAGTTTGTATAGGAAAATATATTGGAAGAGGTGGACAGGATCTCTAATTGCCAAACTTCCCTTTGAAGAGAACACTTTTCTCTTTAATTTCATGGATGACTGGAATTTCCAGTCTGAAAATATATCCAATGCTCCATGAAATTTACTTGTCTATAAAACGTCCACTCCTGTTAACATGAACAAATAGATCTTCACTATACTTGGTTCCATATAATCAAAAAAGAAGTAATTTTGGTCTGATCAAAATCTCATGCTTTGACCTCCAAAGGAGAAAACATGTAATGTTGCCTTTTTAGCAAGGAAAAATGCAAATTTTTATGCAATGGCCTTTCTTTGTCACTTTAGTAAGTTTTCTTTTTCCTTTTTCTAGATATGCTTTAGCAATAACCCAGAAAAGTAGAAGCCCTGTAGACATCTAATAAAATATATTGAGCCAGAAGCTGGATGCTATTCTTTGCTACTATCACTGTACAAATTTAACTAAGAACTTAAGTTAATGAGTGCAGTGAATCCAATAAATTTTATTATGACAGAGAATGAAATCTATTTAGAAACCTACTAATTAGAGCTATCAAAACATCTTTAAAACCTCTTTTGCCAAGTGTGCTGGTTTTGGCTGGGATAGAGTTAATTTTCTTGATACTAGCTAGTATGGGGCTACAGTTTGGATTTGTGCTGAAAACAGTGTTGATAACACAGGGGTGTTTTCGTTACTGCTGAGCAGTGCTTACACAGAGTCAAGACCTTTTCTGCTTCTCACACCACCCCCCCAGCGAGGAGGCTGGGGGTGCACAAGAAGCTGGGAGGAGACATAGCTGGGACAGCTGACCCCAACTAACCAAAGGGATATTCCGTACCGTATGACATCATGCTCAGTATATAAAGCTGCAGGAAGAAGAAGGAAGGGGGGGACGTTCAGAGTCACAGCGTTCGTCTTCCCAAGTAACAGTTCCATGTGATGGAGCCCTGCTTTCCTGGAGATGGCTGAACTCCTGCCTGCCTATGGGAAGTAGTGAATGAATTCCTTGCTTTGCTTTGCTTGTGTGCGTGGCTCTTGCATTACCTATTAAACTGTCTATCTCAACCCACGAGTTTTCTCACTTTTACCCTTCCGATGCTCTTCCCCATCCCACCGGGGGGGGGCGCGAGCGAGCAACTCTGTGGGGCTTAGTTGCTGGCTTAGTTAAACCACGACACCAAGCAAGTGAGATGAGTCTATCTTTTTGTAAGGCTATCGCAACTACAGGGGTAAGTAGACAATTTTCATAAAACAAGCCAGGCAGACATACTCAGTCAACTAGAATCTTTTACAAATATATTTCACCTATGCTTTGGAGGGTGGAAAAAGTGAAACTTAAGTCAGAAGAAGAATTCTATTTATTTAAGAGGGAAATCTATGCAGTCTGCCAGTCTGTCCATGCCAGCTGGGGTCCCCAGTTCCCCCTTGATTTTTTAACTTAGTTTCCCTGTGTATTTATTGAATCCTGTAGGGGGAAAAGGGTTAGGATTCCCAAGCAGGCAGAAGAAAGATATCTTTTTTCCATGAATTATACTGTCTGCTCCTCTTCATTAGGTGAAAGCTCTCAACTTTCAAGGTACATGCACATGAACAAATTACCTTGGACTAACACATATTAGGGTTAGAATTAACACATATTAGGGTTTCTGGAGTAAATGCCCACAGGGGTACTCTTGTCACATGGTGACAAACAAAATCAGTGCATTGATCTCTTTTGCACTGAGAATCTAAAAATGCACCCACTAGTATGTCATATGTTGTGTTCATATTGGTGGCCAAAGTACTGTTGGATTAAGAATAGAGTAAGCTCTAAGAAAAGAACAGAGGCCCTTCTTGATATGAAAACTCAAATGGTATCTATATGCCTAATTTTAATTAGAACTTGCCCAAAGTAAAATCAATACTGTTATATACAGACTTAAACATGTAGAGGACAAAAACCTAAGAGTGGAAAGTTCTTGGTTCACCAGGTGTCTCTTTGTTGTGCATATGTGCAAAACACCTAGCAAGGTTCAACTGCAGTTTTTTATATAAAATCACATTACATAGCGTTGTCCAAGCATCATGAATGATGACCTGAAGAAGACAGATCAGTAACGGTGATTCAACAAGCTACCATATTTTAGTTTGGGATGGGGGACAACGTGCACAGCTTTCCACTGGGCAAGTGAAAAATTTTGAGTAAACTTTGCCAAGTTGTAGCCCTGGAAACACATTCCCAATTTGAAAAATATGAGTTTTTCTTTTTTTTCAAATTGAGAATGCTGTTTCTTGCAATATTTTTCTTACTTTGTAAAGTTTAATTAGAAAAAAATAAACTTTCAGAAGAAGTTTTTCTTGGTTACTCAGACAAGGATATCCTTGTCCTCATTAAATCCTGTTCTGTATTTTCAAAGAACCTTGTCTGTGCTTTATTTTTGCCTTTAGTTTTCATCCCAACTACTTCAGTTGTGGCACTCCTCTATTCCGTATGGTATACATTCTTTCATATACTCTTCTAGAAGCATAGTGAGAGCAAAAGACTAAGCAACAGCCACATAGAACAAAGAGTTATAATTAGCCCCACAAAACACAATAGGAAATATAGCTGTTTGTGTCTTTGCAAATATATGTATAGAACAAAATTCTAATGCCTCTAGCCAAGAGAGATTTAAATCTGTATAAAATATTTAAATAGCCACCTTTTCCCTGCTGTGAAAATTCCTAATTACTGATCTGATTAAAATACCTACCATACTATAAATATTTCAGCTCAGCTGTTTTACTTCAGAAGCCAGTAACAATAAGTCAATCAATATAAAAATCACTGTGCATGTATTTTGCCCATATAATCCTGTTTTTCTTCTTTCTTTGCACTTTATATATTGGCAGTATTGTCTGACTTGACAGAACCAGGGCAGAGAGTTCCTGAGGTAAAGCTATACAGCAAATATTCACTGACACATGCACATTAGAGTATGTTGTTTACTATATGTTCTTTGCAAAATAAACAATGTGTATTGTTCCATGCTTATTTTTTTCTCTTCATCTTTTTTTGTATGTACTGAAGACATTCGGCAGCAAAAATTACTGAATACACCATTATTGACATTATAATCAACTTCCTGATCACTGGCCCATGTTTTTATCTTGCTGTGCTCTACTGCTCTTTTTCATTTACTTCATACTCTGGAATGAAAAACTGCAGAAGAGTGACCTTTTTATACACATGAACTCTTAACCAGTCATTTTCCAGCCCTAGGGAAAAATTTTTGTTATTAGCACATCTTTTTCTCAAAAATACAATTTCACTTAGATGGTATTTTTCTCTTCAAGCCCCTCCCTTGCATCTTATTTTACAGGTGGGGTGGGAAGGTTAAATCCAGGATGACATTAAGCTAACTCAGTGGCTGCTGAACCTTTTCATTGGCAAGCACTAAGTAGGGTTTTTAATGTAACTTAGCTAGGGGCACATGTTAATGAATCTTTTTAATGTTTACATGTTTTTTTGCTAATTTTAAATTGAAAGCTATAAGCCACATGGAATGAAGTAACACTGCCATATTTACCCACTCATCCGTATTTCAAGCTGATGGCATTTTATCCTATCATTTACCCCATCAGTCTTTATGTGACCACAGATATTAGAGAAAAGAGTTTAAAATACATAATAGAAGTATTTTTTGTCATTGCCCTTCTATCTAGAAGTGAGATATTGATACTCTATTCCAGAGTTGTTACACACATTCAGTTCCATCCCTAAGACAACTATATGGAAAAACAGGTTGAAACAACTCCATACAACAACTTCACTGAAATAACTGATGGGGAAAACAAATGGCATTTGTATGATGAGTACTACCACACGGAACCACAAGAAACTGCTAAGAGAAACCACAAAAAAAAAAAAAAATCAATTTTGAATAGTAGTTCTTTAATTTACTGAACTCTATCTGTAGCAATTTCCAATAATTTTCTGTCGTCTTTTGAAACTCTATAGAAAAAATGTATTATTAGCAACTTGTAGCCTCTTTCCTTTCAGGAGTCTTTAACTTTAGGTGTGTTACTATTTAGATTTAGAAAGGCAGAAGGTGTAAGGTTATGATTAGTACTGAGAAGAACTACTGGCATATCTGAAGAAAAAGATTACTTTGGTCTGTTGACAGTTTCAGAATTTCATGTATTCTCATGCAGCTTATAGGAGCAAAGCATGCCACAAAGGGCAAAGACGACACTAAAGATATAGGCAGGACCAAACTGCTCCTTCTTTGTACCAACAGGTGCCAATGCCTGAATGAGAAGAACCTGCTCAATTCAAGAGCATTACAAAACAGAATGGAGATCACCTTAAATAACTTTGGCTGGAAAAAGCCTTGCAATTTTAGAAATAACAGGAAAAATTTGAAACAAAACCAAACCAACCAAACAAACAAAAAACCCACTCTTGAACCTGCTTTGAAGGAAACTTCCATGATTCTCAGCAATTTTAATTGGAATTTAAATATTTGTAAATATCTTCAGAAACTTGACCCTAGGTATCACTCTATCCCTCACTTGCAAAATGGAAACAATAGCACATTCTTTTTTTCAGGTGTGGTCAGATAACAATACTGTCAAGATGCCACAGCGGCCAGCAGCTCCCTGGGGCCAGGCACCAGGAGGGTCAGGGGCTTCCTGCATCAGGCAGGACAGGGCCTGGCAGCCAGGGTCTGTCCCATTTATACATTTTATCTTGAGATCAATGAATTCTGGGACAAGAGCTCAGAATAGAAGCCACTTCTTTTTACCTATATCTGAAGTACACAGCTATTCAATAACAACAACGATTATGAACTTTAATATCAAGTCTTCATATTTCATTTCAGGGAGGTCCCTATGGTCTTCACAGGGACATACTAGAGGTAAAGGGAATAGTCTGCAGTTTATTTATAAATTACATACAGATAAGAAAAGGATAGCAGGAGTATGTGAAAGAAATACAGAAGTGGTAGAAAAGTAGTAAACATGAAAATAAAACAAGAAAAATGGGAGCTTAGTGAAACTGTTGGCAGCAAAAGCAGAACACAGAAAATAAAGGAAAAAGTAGAGTTCTTCAATAAAAGTAAGTTATGCTAACTTAATTTATTCTCACTTTCTTTGCTGCAAGTAACTTTATACTAAATATGAATGATATTAAACTCAGTCATCCATAATGCCAAAACATTTATATAGAAAGGACCTTGCACATACCTGAATAAAGTTTGGCAGAGTGACTGCTATGCCAAGATATGAGCTTACATAGATGCATTCTCTTACCTTGCGGTATTATCTAGAAACACCATTAAAGTTTATAAGCTCATGTAACTCCATTGATACCAGTGGAACTGCGCCAATTTTCACCAATGAAAATATTCTGGGGAAAAAAAAACTAGACAAAAGCCATTTTGGTAGAACTCTACAGCCCATTGCTAGTTAAGAAAAACATCTCAACTCTTGTATGGCTTGGCTGAATGCTGCTGCTATGGCTCTGATTTGTATCTATGGAAACATTTTCAAACTTCCCAACACCTCCTACACAGGAATCCTAGTAGATTCAAAGTGAAGTAGTTTTTCCATTAAATGTGACCTAAGGATAATTCCAAAAAAGAAAACAACCTTATCATGTAACATGCTAAGATTTTACACTTCATTGGTGAAACATACAATAAATTGTAGTCAACACCCTTCTAAAGCAAAAGAACTATCTAATTCAAGACCAAGATTTCAGATGCTGCTTTCATTAATTGTCTAACTGCAGAAAAAATAGAAATGCTGCTGACTCTTTGGACATTTGTTAGATTAGTGCATATATAAATTCATCTAACTTAGAAAAACAAGGAAGTTTTGACTGATTGCTTGTTTAAAAATAGCTCCTTTTGTCACTAACTAAAACTTTCAAAGTATAGATATAATGGCAAGTCAGGCCTAACATAGCACATGAGAAATAAAATTATCCACCAATTCACGAAGATTTAACTTTTCTCATAATAACATCAACATTAAAATAGCCAACATTCTCTAACTTTTTACTTGTCTATTAATCAAAAATAGATCAATAGAATCCTTTTGGAAGAAAATTGCTATCATGTTGGTATGACTTACTCCTGCAAAACAAAAAAAGAAATATCCACCCACTCAGGTCATAAGCTCTATGGAAGCATTGATCTCCTTTACATTAAACTAAATGCCAAAAAGAAGTGTACAGAAGGTGGTATTGGGAAGTAGCTTCCAAAGAGGAATAAATAAGCACTGTTGAGGCACACAGGGATGAAATTAGGATAGGAAGGACAACAAGAATGTCTTCTATGAATACACCAGCAACAGAAGAACACCAAGGAAAAAATGTCATCCTTCTATTAAACGGGCAGGCAGACCTTGTGAAAAAAAGCACATAGGAAAGACTGAGATACACAATGTATTTTTTGCCTTGTTTTTCACTGGTGAGATCAGCTCCCAGCCCTCCCAAGTCTTTGTGTCTAGTAGCAAACTAAACAAAGATCAAGTTAGGGAGCACTAAAGCAAACTGGACATATACAAGTCTCTGCAATGCATCTAAGAATGTTCAAAGAACTGGCTGATGTCTTCACAGGCCACTTTATTATCTTTGTAATGCTGTAGTGACTGAGCGATGAGGTATCTGATACCTAAATGAAAGCAGATGTTATGTTCATCTCTGAACGTGACAAGGAGTATCTAGTGAATTACAGGACTGTCAGTTTTACCATAGCCCTCAAAATTATGGAAGCCATTTCCATAATAACCATTTGGAGGTATTTTTCTCTCTCTTTCTTGATAATAGTGGGAATGTCAATGATTTTCTTGGATTTATAAGCCTATATTTTACATGGCTAAAATTAAATAAAATTATTTATGTCATGAAAGTTTTCCACAAAGTCCAGGTTATATCTTCTGGAAAATTATGTAAGCAAATTCCTGTATGCTAAGACTAATACAATATAGAAAATATATATCTATGATGCTTGAGCTAAGAAGTGATTCCTATCCTTTGATTATAATTAAAAACAGTTCCAAAAGATTGTTTTTATCAAAACAATCATTGCTAGTAATCTCACTGACCCTGTGGTTCTATCGGTTTAGCTGACAAATGACAGAAGAAGCCATTCTGCTCAAATATCATGCCTTCCTAGGTGGGAAGATACAAGATTCTTCTTTTCTGTTTACCTCTGGCAAATTCGTACTATCCTCTATGTTCATGAAAGCAATAATCAGTGATAGTCTCAATTCAGAGAACAACATTAGGAAACTTGGCTGGTAAAACCAGTAAAAAAGAAGGAAATACTATAATCAATAACTTAAATTCTGTTTAAGTCCTTGTTGCTGCTTCCTGTTTGCTTGCTTTAGGGCAGGTTCTATTTCATGGCTTTATTTAGGTCTTCTGAACTGTTCTCTGAATGCCCTTAGATGTGGATGGCTTTCACCACTGAGCAAGCACACTGTAGGAATTTAGGCTGAATTTGATCTGAAGAACTTGGAGAAAAGTGAAGTAATAGGAGGGGGTGAATACTGAGAAATAAGGTGATACTTCACAAAAAGTAAATATTGGCCAATACACATAAAAAAAAAAAAAGACATTTATCTAAATTAGTTTTATTTTAAGCCATCTAAAAGATGTCTTATTTTGCTGGGTACTTGTGTTTTGAGTTAAGAAGTGCTGAAGAAGTTAAGGGCAATAGGCCAGAGACAGTTTATAATAGCTACCTGAGCATGAGTATGCATTGTTCTGGTAGACATAATCTAAAACCTTTTCCATGCTGAATCCTCACATCTATCATAGAACATAGGACTTTAAGTAGAATATGTGGAAAAAACATAGTATATGAACCCTACAGATTATAGCTGGCAAAGTTATATACACAATATACATAATTGTCACAATTTCATATGTAGCAAATGTTTATCTATATAAGTCTTTCCCAAATAATTGAAGAAACAATATTTGATTTTTGCATAAACTTGCAAGAACTGAGAAACAGGTTTTCTTATTGATTCTGAGGTTTAAATAGAAATTATTGTACTCACTATGCAGAAAATAAGTTTATTACACATAAATGCTGTACATAGTTACAGATTCTCTAAACTCTATGTCATATATATAATATGTTTCTGACGGTACAAATGAAACATTGTACGGTTATGTAGTTTATTATTTTATTGAGTGAGGTCTGAGACTACTTTTTCTTCCCTGAAATCGATCCTACAAGAATCCCAATAAATACAGTGACCTTCTGGGGTTTAGAGTTTAAATTCACTTAAAACACCATTCCTATAGGTCCTGCTAGAATAGACAGAGAATCTGGTATTTAAAACATTCTCTTGTGAATTTGTTTTAATTCAGAAAAAATGTGTAGAGATAATTCTATGAACTGTTGTTCCATAGGAATTCAAAATTGAGAATAGAAAACTGAAGTGTGTAGATGGTGGTCAGATTAAAACTCAAGGTGGATAGCTATGTTGCTTTTCTTGAAAACAAAGGTTACTCAGCAGAGGCCTCATTAAAGACCAATGCTCATCAGGCATTTTGAAACATTGAACATTAATTCAGATATATCACTAAGAAATGGACAACAGGAAATAATCCTCATTGGGAAGGAAATCTACTTTGCCTTTTTGCTCTCTAATTTCTCTTAGCCTATGACCACAGTGCAGATGCTTCACAATTCTTCCATTACAAAATATGGCTGATTGAGAAGCATGTGAGTTTACACCACTCCTCCCTCAAATGGGTGCATGTAACCAGATATTGTTTTTCATGTGCACCTGAACTACAGAGAAGACCAGTCACAGGTGGGGAAAAAGGGCAGAGGAAAGAAAGAACTTGCCAATATTATTTTAATGCATTCTACTATGATTTTGTGCTCTTAACAGCTGGAAACTCTTGTTCCTTTCTTGTATTAAGGGATATGCACTCTTTTCAATGTATTACCTTGCTAGAGATGGGAAACAAAATATGGAACTCTAAATGCAACATTTTGAGACAGACCAAAATACCCTAATAGTAATAGCAACAGGCAGGAAAATAAACTATACAATTAAACATTAAGTAAGAAAATAAATTTTGCTTGGATATTATGAGAAGTTTAAATAAAACATGAAGTATTTTCAGTTAGTTGCATGTTTTCTTGAGCCTTTACCAGAGACAAAATGACTTTCTTGTTTTTCATACCTTTTATAGAGAGCTGTAGCTGCAGTGCACATGCTATTTCTTGCTGCAGAATAAGAAGGAAATAAAAGATTCTGTTGTTACTTTTCCGGTCTCTGTGCATTCCATCTGTTTACCCCAGGGCAGAATTTGGGCTTTATCTTATCAAATGATCCATATCAAATATAATTATCTTTTGACAGTATCAGATTGTCACTTCAATTTTGTGCATGTTCTTTTCTGTTTACCTTTCTCTTCCTCCCCAAGCTTTATATAATGATAGTGCAAAATCATCTTGTCAATGTAATTTTCAGTTTCTAGTACATCTGATTGAGTAATAGTAATTGAAAAACAATTCAAATAACATCTTCAAATATTCTTTTTATCTTTTCTGTCTCTTAGACAAGAGGTTTTTTGTTTGGTTTTTTTTTTTCTTAATATTCACAGTATATGAACCTCTGGAAAACATGAGACTAACATAATAGCCAAAATTATTTAGGAATAATAGGTAGAACTGCCTGAAGAACTCATCAAGGAAATGGGAAGTTCTGACTCCACTTCCTACTGTCCCATCCTGTCCTGCACAGAGTAAAGATTTGCCGGCTAGCTGGTCTGCTTCTGAGCACCATCTGCATTACTGTGTGCTAGACAATTGTAATAGAATTTACGAATGGATTTAGCCTGGCATGTTCATACCATGAATGTAACTACATCCAAGACCTTTGTTATTTGATCAGTGTCTTTGAACCATTAAAGAAAGATTTTCTGTGTGTAAGAATGGCTATTACACTCAATTTTGGAATAAATAGATTAATTCCAATTTTTGGATTCCTATAATCATATGCATAAAGATATTACACAGTATGGCTCCTATAACAGTTGTGACTCATGTTCTCTTAGAACACCAATTTTCTGTGCTCGTAGGGATTTCAGAATCAACTTTCCTCCTGCACAGAAAAACAGCTTCTTCATCACCATTACCTTATAGTTGGGGAGTGGGACTTTAAATTAATTAAAATAATAATTCTTCAAACCTTTAAAAGAAATCTATGATTACCAGTCACTAATAAGCATTTCACATTAAACATATGCTTTTACCTCTGACAGGGGACCTGAATTTCACCCATTTATAAAACGGACCTGTCCTGTTTGTCATGTTGTTACATACACTGGTTTTGAGCTAGGGTCACCGCATACATATTTCAATAGCTTATTTCAGGATCAATGCATTCTGTAATAAAAAGGTTTAGGTACATGCTCAGTCAAGACCCTCGATGAGAAGGTTTAAGTCCTTGAAAAATAAGGAGGGAGAACAGTGAAACTAAAAATGGAAAATATAGGAATGAATCGTTGCTGAAGCTGCCCACCTGAAGACGGGTGTCTAAGCCTTTGCCTTACGGGAAAGCTGGCACTACAGATGTAGGAGCTGTCAGAAAACTGAGAAATAAATCACAGTTACAAATATAAAAGCAAACTTTTTTTTCCCCTGATGACTTATTGAAGCTCAGCCTCTCCCTAACGTACATAATTTTCCTGGTTTTAGTTTTCCTCAAATGTAGCTACTTCACAGGTAGTCTGCACTGGGGTGAGGTGAAGAGGGTGGGTGGTGCAGGCTTCTTACCAGATCTCAATTAAGAATGGCATGACAGTAAATAGCATAATAAAATAGCTGTTTCAATAATGAAATAGAAATAGGAAGTAGGATAGTAAATCCTACATTCCTTCGGGTGTAAATGCTATACAGGAGAACGTAAATGTTTTCATCAATCAGGGCAGTTACAGAGGGAATCACGTTCAGGAACATGCAGTATATTTGCAACAGTGATGGCTATTTCACCACCCAATTTGTCAAATCCTGGGCTATTTGGAAATCATGTTCTTGGAAGGAGGTCTGGTGGTTCTTGACACTCAGACCTACTGGGTCAGGAAAAGCGGGTTGGTGATTTAGGGGCATAGGAAAAGGAGTTTGTTAGAAGTATAAAAATAGTTCCTGCTTCTAGGCGGGTCAGATTGTCTTAGCTGGTAATAAGTAACATCCCTTTTGCCAAACACATTGCAATAGATGGTAGAACTGCATCAATCTACTGCACAGTCTATTCAGGATTTTTAAAGGGTATGGCTGATCCTCAGTGGGAAAAAATTGCATGAGCCTGGGATGCAGCCCCATGGATCAGATTTGGAAGAGCTTGAGGGAAGAGGGAATTTGTGGGGGGTTACTGGAAGAAAATGGAGCATCCTCTGCTGTAGTATGCCCCTGGAAAGGCTTGTGGAACCGAACTGGGACAGAGGTTCTGGAGAAGGAGGTGAAATCTCACCCGATACAGAAAGCAGATCCAGTGCTGAGCTTAGAGATGGTGGAAAGATTTCCTTAGTGACCTAGAATGGGCTGCTGACTTAATAGTAACTCAGGAAGCCAATGATAGTTTCTGCACTAAATAGCAAAACTGGAGAAAAGGAAGAATATCTGGAGAACAGGGAAATCTTTCACATATGTTCATGGTGTCAGGGCACTGCATTTCTGATCAATTTATCAATTCTTTCTTATAAATGGTCTTTTGTAGACTCACCATGCCAAATTTTCCCGCATATTTGGTAGTGGTGTTCTGCTTTTAAGACTATGATATATAAATCATTGATATTTGTCTTCTCATCTGTCAGGGCACCAACAGTGGCCGGTGGTTCCCTGGGGACAGGAGCTGGCAGTGTTGAGGGCTCCCTGGGAGGGTGATGGCAGGGCCTGGCAGCCGGGGCCCGTCCCACCGCCCCAGCCAGGAGCAGGGCAGCCCCAGCCCCAGGGATCGGGCACTTCCCTGGAGACAGAGATGGGTGAGGATGGGCCAGGACATGGGCCCGCAGGTGGGCCCAGCTCGGCAGGGCCCATGGCTGGGTAGGGCAGAGCTCCTGTGGGGAGCTGGAGACTGGCCCTGCTCTGGTGTTGCTGGGGCAGGGGCTGATGGCCCTGGGGGCTGACATGGGCTCCTGGGCCCTAGGCGGGGGGGGGGCTGCGGGTGCTGAGCAGGGACAGTCAGGGCTACTAATGCCTTCAGGGCCCTGGACATTAATTTTTTATTTATTTGTGACAAGGTTTAACTTTTCTCTGTTCAAAGAATTATCTTGCTCGAGATAATTATTTTTGTGTTCTCTTAAAACATATTTTAAAAAACCCCAAACTATTAAGTTCTGTGGCCTCCTGAATTGAACAAAAGCTAAA
Source organism: Pelecanoides urinatrix (assembly GCA_013400755.1). Lineage (NCBI taxonomy): Eukaryota > Metazoa > Chordata > Aves > Procellariiformes > Procellariidae > Pelecanoides > Pelecanoides urinatrix. The sequence goes on from VZTQ01012240.1 coordinate 67,607, forward strand.
GCTTTTTTCATTTCAAAGCTCTGCCTAACACTGGGTCTCAGTGCTATTGCTAACAACTTTGGATAGCAGATGCATTGTGAAACTGAAAAAACAGATTTATAGTCAAAAAGAGAATACATTTTTTCAAAGATGATGCATAGCTGAGAGCATTTTCCCACCTTATTTGGGATAGCAGCCCCCGACAGGGCTTCTGGATGAGAAAGCATTCATTTGATGCCAAAAAATCTTCAGAGGAAGTAAAGGCAGCAAAATTGTTATCATCCTTCAACCACTTGCTCCTGTGAGAGCTGAGGATCTGGAAACATATCATAATAGCATCAGAGCTAAAGTGCATCTCTGGGATCTTGAAATGCTTTCTAAGGCACTGTCTATAAATCCTTGTTACCTGTATGGTAAAAAATGGTAAATGTTAGAAGCTATAGAAACTGAACAGTAATGCCCAATGGCATGAATCCATACGTAAACACTACAGACCTCCATAAAAGAGTTCCAGAGAGAACAGCTTCACATCTCCAATGCAAACTAAACACTACAGAGCTTGCTGGCTCTCCCTCCCTTTCCTCTTATGCTTTTTCTTTGAAAGCTTTTGCACACTTATTTTATCTTCTAGCCATTGGGTGGAACATTTGGATCCAGTTTCATCACTGTATTGCACTTCACACACTTCTCTACAAGTTTGTACTTCTGGTAAAGTGGGATTTCAGGTTTTCATCCCTTCTAAAAGCCCCAATTGCCAATTGTTTATTCATCTGTTGTTTCAAGCATGTGTCAGCCTTAATTAGGATTAATAGTTTCATGCTGAATATGCTAATGGAGAATTACTTAGATATATGTAACTAGGGAAAAAGTTGCTACAGTAAAACAAAACAGCGTGAGAAAATTGAAGAGACAACCAAGAGTCTTTGAAACTTGTCACTGCAAAAGGGGTGTAAATGTTTGGGGCTCCTTAGAAACCTATAACAGTGGGAAGAGATGTACATTATATTATAAGAATACAGAATTGTATAGTGTTGCTTGGGGGAGAAAACAAACAAACAAAATACAAACCCCACAAATCCAAATAATTTCTATGGTGGAAGAATTTCAGATTCAGTAGGAAATGTACATCCAGGAAATCAAAATCAATGTGTATAAAATCAATTAGAAAAAAAAATATATATAGTTAAAATATAGTTAAAAAAATATATCCAATTAAGAGTTGCAGTAGAAAATATGTTTTATTTAATAGGTATAATCCACATCATAAGATTACTCACCCTCCTGGCTGTATCTCAACTCTTACATGGAAGAATCACCTCAAGTCACAAAAGGGCAATTTGGTCTCCAGGTCCATTCTTCTCAGTCTTTCTGTCTGAGTGTATAAGCAAGTTAGTGGAAAATATATCAGTTTATATACACTCATAAGTTGTGCTTTTAAAATATTTATTTATTTCTTACTGAAAATGGTGTTTAGTGCTTTTATATGCAATTTAAAATATGGTGCAAAAGATAAAGAATTAATCAAGCTTTTCAGAATGTCAGGAAACAAACTGAATTTGCTTTAGTTTAAATTTTGATTGGAGATTCATTTGGCTTATTAGGGTTTGGAAATTTCCATCTTTTTGGGATCACCAGATGCTAACTGACTTCATCTGACAGACTGCATGTACTTTGGATAGCAAATGACATCATGATGTGGCACATCTAAGGTGAATGTCACCACTAGCTAGCAATAATTTGTGCTAATGTAATACCTCATGCAAAGTACCAGATACTCCTCCAGCTATAAATAGTGATGCCAGACTATGGTAGGCAATTTGACTGACAAGCAAGGACTTGCAACAGCAGCAAGACGCAATAGCTCAGCAAGGGCACTGAAGAAGAGTTCAGGAAAGTAGTACCATTATTACAAATCTACTAAATTATACTGGCAAGTAACTCTTCTAATCTTCACCAACAAGGGTAAGGATTGCAGTTCAACAATTTCTTCTTCTCTGTATTCTTGCAACTCATGTGAAATACAAGGAACTTAAAACAGGGCTAAACATCTACCTTTCAATAGTTTGGCCCTCTGCAAGATCCATTTGTCTGTTCCTCTTAGTAGCTACACTTAGAAGCTGGTGAAGGGCCTGGAGAACAAGCCTTATGAGGAGCGGCTGAGGGAGCTGGGATTGTTTAGTCTGGAGAAGAGGAGGCTGAGGGGAGACCTCATCGCGCTCTACAACTATCTGAAGGGAGGTTGTAGTGAGGTGGGGGTTGGTCTCTTCTCCCAAGTAACCAGCGATAGGACGAGAGGAAATGGCCTGAAGTTGTGCCAAGGGAGGTTTAGGCTGGATGTTAGGAAAAAATTCTTTACTGAAAGAGTGGTCAGGCCTTGGAACAGGCTGCCCAGGGAAGTGGTGGAGTCACCATCCCTGGAGATATTTAAAAGACGTGTAGATGAGTCGCTTAGGGACATGGTTTAGTGGGCATGGGGGTGTTGGGTTGACGGTTGGACTCGATGACCTTAGAGGTCTTTTCCAACCTTAATGATTCTATGATTCTACACACAGATGGAAAAGGCCAAAACCTTTATGTAAGCCAAGGGAAGAGTGAGGTTCTTCATAATGTCACAATGCTGAAAGGGAAACCGTGTAAGTTGTAGTTGATATGACATGTAGTGTCTCAAATTTTGCTCTTCTCAGAGGTTTAGTTATCTTACTGTGGTTCAAGGTGAAATTTTACCTTCTAAGAAAGTTTTCAGCAGTGTGAATGCAGACAAAAATAGTTTATTAAACTACCCCGACCCCCCCCCCCCCCCCCCCCAAGAAATAAGATAGAAATCATCCCTTTCTTTCAAAATATATTCACTCTTCTATGTACCTCTGGAAACCTAAACTTTTCTTTTTGTTCCACTTATGGAATTGTAATAACTATTGATTCTGGCTTCAAGATGTGGCAAAAAGAATAGTGAAGTGCTTGGAAACACAGTGAATTTCATGTACAAATCAATTCGAAGGGTCATTCTTTCTCCAGTATTCCCTCTGAAAATAAACAAACACTTCCTACACACTTTTTCTTTATTCATACCACTCCTGAAACATTAGAAACAAAAATCCTAGTTAACACAGAAGCTTAAAATTTCATAGTATCAACAAAAAATTCCAACATGCAACATACTGCAATTCTGAAAACTTCATTCAGAAACTGAAAATTCAGTCCATCAAATCTTTATAGTTTATAAACAAATAAAGTTTTTTCAGATTTTCAACATCTTCTCTACCACTTTAAAGATTAAAACTCCCTTACCATCAAACAAACTATACCTGAAATATTCATGTAATTAAATGTCTGTCATTTTAACTCGAGACTATCATGATGAAACTGCAAGAGCAGTGTCAGAAATACCTATATAAGTAACTTAGACCTAATAAGGCTAACCTGCCCAGTCTATGCATTTCAGAATAATCGAAGGAGTCACAAGAATGAAAGCATATCTTTCTGAATTTAACCTAGCAATCTTACCATTGCATTCATGTAGATTTTTCTTTTCACTGTTACAAGAATAAAAAAAAACTGGTAATGTGTGCAAATGTGGAAGCAATACTGGTTTATTGTGACAGGTGTCTGAGTCAGCCAGAGCTTTGAGGTGGATTTAGCTTCATCTGTTCCTTAAAGTGAGCTCCTCAAGGAAGACGGGAAAAAAAAAAAAAAAAAAGAAAGTGTTACATTAGAATATAAACCAGAATTCTTCACTTTTTTTACATAGGGAAAAATCAAAGTTACTAGGCTAGACCAGAGAGAAATAAATAAGGTCCAGTTCTGTGACCTATTACCATCTTACCTTTGCAGGTGGGTCTGTGCAGTCAGGTTGGTGGGCAATTTAGCAGCTTCCTGAGCTGCAGGAAATTTTGCACAGACTTCAGCCAAGTTTCTCATTCTCCCCTTAGTGAAGCCTGGTTGTCCGCTCTCTATTCCTCCATGCAGCTGCTCTTTGCTCATCTGCAGACTTTTAACCCCTTGATCTCTCTTGCTGTATCTCTTATTTGTGCTCTCTTTCCCACTCCTTTTCTGCTTGAAGTACCCGAACACTTTCCTCTCCAGGGAAGACTTGGTGGCTGCCCAGGGAAGAAATGCTCCACAGAGGCTTCCACTACCCTTGCACTCCTTTTAAAACGGACATTAGCACACAAACTGGAAACAAACCGTCCATATCAGCAATCACCCTATGTAATGGCAGTAGTTAAAAATCACCTGCCTGGTTTTTAAATCCACTGTCAAGTGTCAAGACTGTAAGTGAATGGACAAAAAATCTTTACCCATGTGATTAAAACTGTCTTACCAGAGGCAGGTTTCTGTTAGCTTTAGCTAAAAGACACCTGACTGTATTACCTGTCCAAAAGAAAGAAGAAATAAATATTGTGTTCAAGTGAAAGCTTGCATTTAACAGTAGATTATAGAATGCAGCAAGTTGACTCCAAGAAGTTATTTTAAACGGACAGTACATAATCTAAGAATTTAGACTACTCTAAATTGCAGTGATGGCTGTTCCTCATATGCCCACAGGTGTCAAAAACCAACTCTGTCAAAATACATTTTAGTTAATCAAAGAAACTCATATCACTGCTGTCTAATTCTTATCTCCCTCTGGATAGCAGAACCTTCAGGAAAGAAACTCAAAACAGATCTCCCCACCCAGATCTGCTGAAATAGGCCCTTTAATGAAAGCTCTGGTTGATTTAACAATTCTGACCTCTTATGCTGAGCACTGCCAGTCATGCTGTGTTATGTAAGAGATGTAATGCTACATTACATGTCAAATCTTATGCAAGCTTGTGCTACATTTCGGGGCTGAAGAGCTGAATGCAATGGTTTTTTTATTTTTGTTTTTTCAGTAAGCAAACTTACGGATACAGTAAGTTTTAGACTTACTGATTTATTGAGACTTTCTGTAAGCATTTTTTTGGGGAAATAAAAGAATCCTAGAATGAAAAAAAAGTCTTTTTCAAACTGTTCATTACGATGATTTTTTTTCCTTCTAATTACATGTACAGTCTGAAATAAACAACACAAATAGAAAAGGACAATTTTGACTTCAACAAAGTTAATCCAGTCTTGGAACAAGCTAGTGCAAATTCTGTGATTTAAGAAAGGCTGTATCCCTCTCATGCAGTTCAGCAGCCAAAAGGAAGGGAATAAAATAAATTAGTATCCTCATATATAGTGAGAATAACCCTAAATAAATAAATAGGAGTGATTACTGAGTTCTGCTTATAGTAGAATTGATTCCATGCCAGTGTGGCTGGCCATGGAGAAATCTTCCTAGTTATACAAGTTATTTGAAGATTCTTTCAGGATGATCATTGTAACTGTGAGCAAATCAACAAACATGTCAGAAAAAAGTTAGGAAACTTTAAAATAAAATACTGTGTTCCATGAATATTTGGAACATTTAAAGATACTTTTAATTAACAGTCCAAACAAACAGTTAGCTCCTGTTGACTGATTTAATAGAGAACTTTAGTTTCTCTATTCCCCTTCCTGGTCTACATTACATTTATAGCTGGCCTCAAGCTCCCAAAGGCTTTCTGTCCTGTGGCTGTCTACCAAGCACCTTGGAGACCTGTCAAATTTCAGAGCTATGTAATTTTGCACAATTTACTCCACATTCTCATCTCCCTGCCTCTTCCTCTTTCCCTCTTCCAATCCATAGTTAAACTGAAATACAACCCATTTGAGTTTCATGCCATAGTTTCTCTCCCACTCCATGACTCCACTTGCCAAAACATGTCTATACAGTTAGCCAGTCAGCTACTGACTGAAGATTAATGTTGTACAGTGGCAAAAAGATAACATCTTCGAGGTGCATTGCCCCAAAAAGAATCTGTGCCAGTAGTAGCTTTAATACGTTTTAACTGATGGAGATATCAATAGAAAATTTTACAGCAGACTAATGCCTTTGTGTGTGTGCACACGCATGCACATATAATCAATAGAAGATGAAGAGTACAATATTCTACATAAAAAGAACAGTATGGGTTATTCATCATTGAGATAATACTAATAAGACGATATTTATTTGTTATATGTTGGAAAACAGAAAAAATGTCCCTTGTCATCTATTGTTACCTTCTAAATTTATCCTACACGCGCATTTAAATGCTCAGCTCAATTTGTCACATCCACTTGTGTGAGCTTGAGTACAGACAGTGAAATCCCCATGAAGGGCCATGGTAAACATCCACGAAAGCCTCTAGGCATCTGTAATATCTTTCAGAGTTAATTGGAAAAAAAAGGCACCCTAAAAATGAACCTATGGCAACCTTTTACATGTCATGATATTGTTCTCTTAAACCTCTTTTACTACCATTATGCATCACTTTTAATACAGAACAATAAACATATCTTGTACAAGGTTTGTAAAATGCTGGTGAGCATGGACTCTACAGCCCCCAGTGTATGAGCCTTCCCCGTCCAAGCTCAAAAGTGCCCTGCTGATTACATGCTCCAAAACTGTGGTCTAATGTTGCAGCCTTGTCACTGATATGTGACACACATAGCTAGCAGGTCAAAGGAAAAGTTCATTCCATGTTCAGCTCTCCTGAGGCCATGCCTGGAGTACTGAGCCAAGTTCCGGGCTCCCTCATGCAGGAAAGGTGCTAATAAAAACTGGAGGAAGTCTGGTGCAGGGCCACCGGGGTAGTTGGGATCTGGAGCACCTGGTATAAGGAGAGGCTGAGGGAAGTGTGTTTGCTTAGTCTGGAGAAAAGAGGGCTGGGAGGGATCGAGTGGCTGCCTTCAACGACCTACGGAGCTGTATTGAGAACACAGAGTCTCAGCAGTACACCATGAAAGGACAAGAGGTAAATGTTGCAAGTTGCAGCAAGGGAAGTTCTGACTAAAGTGAAGGAAAATATTTTTAAATGAGAGTTAAGCACTGGAACAGCTTGCCCAGAAGACGTTTTTGAATCTCCATCCCTGGATATGTTTAACAGTTGGTCAAGGGCCTGAATAACCTCATTTAAATTTGAGGTTAGCCCTGCTCTGAACGGGTGACTTCCAGGACTCATTTCCAACCTCCCCTTGCCTATGACTGTGTGTGTCCTCCTCCCATTCCATTCCATGAGACTGGGGGACAGCCTGAAAGATTTGACTTCAGTGCATTTAACCCAGTAACTGTATTAGCAAAACACACCTAGATGCAGTATTAGAAAGGCCACCAGCTACTGAACTCTGCAGCTCCTACAAGAGAGGTTATCTAAAGCTCATTACCCGGTGGGAGGCTGTGGAAAATGAGCTGAAGTGTGGGAAACGAGGCTCTGAATCGCTTACTGAGAGGCTATAATGACAATTTAGGGAGCCTATCCTGCTAACGGATCCATTTCAGAGAGATGCTTGAACTTGGTGTGAATTTTCCTTGTAGCAGCTGAAGCGTACAAGTCATCTTACATTTAGCCCTGCAGAAAGTATATTGTAGTAATACATTTGGAAATGACAGGCACATAAATAATTGTGGTGATGGTTATATCAGAAGGATGTTGATCTTGTAGCTTTTTTAATCACGTTGTAAAGCAACAAAAACTGAGCTAGAAAATATACTAAATTACCTTTTCTAAATGCAAGGAGGATCACAGAATCCCATTACTATGTTTTAGCTGATAATTGATGCAGCTGCACATTATTTATTTGGAAAAAAAAAAAATTACCAAGTCTGAAGATAAAAAGAAAATTAAATTTCTTACTGAGTCAGTGACAGTTGAAGCACTGGCATGTGTACAGTTTTACTTGGATCAAATAATGTATCATTGGCAAGAATGGTCATTGAGTGTTTTTTTTTCCTTTTCTTTTCCCTCTTAATAATCATGAATCAGCTCAACAATCAAAGCAGTAAGTAGCAAACAAATCAAAACCAAACAAAAATCCCCAAACACATAAGCAAAATCAAGTAAAACCTCTCTTGTCATGTTAATGACTTCTTCATGTTAGAATTGTAAGCTATCACACTGAAAAATGAAAATTAATCTAAACTTGGGTTGCAAGAATGTATCTCACATTATAAAAAAAATGCCCTAAGTATCATAAAATACATTTGCATATGTGTATAAAATAAACAAAGCTGTATTTCAAAAAAAAAAAAAAAAGAGTGCTATTGCAGTGGTGACAGAAAATGTACACTTTAAAGAAAGGGATTATAAGTAAGGATATGATATGTTCTGACAATGGAACAGCAGTGACACAGGCTAAACTTTGTGCTCACCTAAGTGTGTGTTTCAAGTAACTTCCACTAATATACTCAGTAAGAACAGGAGTCACTCCAAGTTATTTCAGCTAAGAAATGTTTCCGCTCACTGTCACTAATGTCATTCCCAACACATTGCTAGAGAATAAGTCAGTCACTACGCTACTACAAGACCCTTGCCTCAGATTAGAATAACTATCAAATCTCTGTCTCTCTATGGCAGGATGGAAGATAACTTGGGCTGGAAAAAAATGAGTGCAACTTGAGCATACATTTGCAAGAATTTTAAGCTAGAATTTGTGCATTTCCTATTGGGCAAAAACAGGGAATTATGTACTTAGCCTCTGGTTCTGCTTGGTCCTGTTACTATTCATTGTTATAACTTCCTTTTTTAGGTTAGTAGCCTAAAAAATAGGTTTTTTACCTTATGACCCTAAGGCAATGTTCTGGCCTGGATGGGGCCCCCTGCAACACAGGTAAATGTGCCACTAGTACTATCAGTCCTCTATAATTCCAGTTTGCTTGATGAACCATGAGAACCTTTGGGACTAATTTTCTCTTTCACAATTTTTCCTATTTCATTAGGTTTGACTGAACCCTGTTAATTACAGTCTATTAGTTCATAGCAGTTGAGTTTATAAGACCACACTGAGCTTCTTAGTTTCACAGAAGTTGCAATTATATATTCATCAACATTTTAACAATACACCAAATTACAAATTTCAGATTAATTATTTAATAATAATTATTTTATTGATTAAATTAATGCCTTTGTTCCTACATTCAGTAAAATAGCAGATTATTGGAAGGAGCAATATTAGTGCTAGTGTTAAAATTTTAACATTCAGACACCACTGAATTTCAAGAATGAGGGCACTAATTTACACATGCAAAGGCATACACATACAAAACAAAATTCTGGCCCTAATGAAGTCAGNAAAAAGGTCATGTTGTGCCAGGATTTTAACTAATAGCCATCAGACCTTTCAAAGATAAAAGCAATTAAAATTGTCAATGTTATACTTGAGCTGAAGTAATGGAGTAATTGTTGACACAGTAGAATGTAAATAATGAGGAAAATCTCTGCCATTTGGTACATGACATACAGTTATAGCAGCTTTTAATCATGTTTGATCTTCATATTTTTATTCTGTTGTGGCAAAATAACTATCTCAATGCAGGGTTAAATCTATTAGAGCTGGTGGATTCTTGCAAACCACTGGTAGCAGGAAAACAAACCACTTGGTTTTTACAGCATACTTCTTTGGACCAATTGAAAACAGGGCCCCATCACGCTGATCACAAACATAGAGAAGACAGTGATTGCTTTGAATAATTTGCAAACTAAGGAGAAAATAGAGTCATATACAGAGGGAAAGGAGAATAAAACAGAAGTAGTTTGGAACAGCAGGGTGGAAACAAATATTCTGCTCACTCCATAAATTTATTTATTTGCAGGTGGAACATACCTAATGCCCATTTTTCCAAAGTGTGCTTTCAATTTGAAATATTAAAGTGAATTTCAGAAGAAAACAAAATTGTTATTTTGCCTTTATTTTTTTTGCCATGATCACTGTCAAAATCTTAACCACCATTTTTTTCAACAATTAAGACCAGAACTAAAACCGGTGACACTATCTTCCACACCTTTCAGTCAAATAGGAAGAAATCTTGGCATAACTAGATATAGATAATTTTCCACATATTGAAATAGAGACAAGATAATTAAAGACACATTCTAACAAAGAAACAAAATTATTATGATTTCAGGTGAAAATACTCCAAAGTAATAAAAGGGGGGGACCCCAAACCAAACCCTAAAATATATGTTAGTTAAAACAGCTGTGACCATTGTAAATTACTTTTCACTGACAGAAAATTTTCCACTTAGAGTCCACTTTTTTTGAGATTAAATAATGACTTTTCTTTTTGGTATATACATATTTAACATAGATCCTGCTGTTATTTGAATCTGAATCAAGCGTTTTGTGGTTAGAGACGTATTAGTTTCAGACAAACTTTGCAGAAGTTGTGTTTACACAGGCAGTGTTGATTGCTTTGAAGTAAAATGTATTTAATGTCTTTCAAATTTAAATATCTTTCTCACTAAGTGGTTTAGTTCTGAACCCTCTCAGTTAATACCAAAAGACCAATTTGACTTTCATCTTGAAACACTAAGAGTATTACTGACACAGAAACAAGCCTGAATTCTAGTAAGTTGGATGAGAGTCATTGGCATCTTCTGTCAAAGGCAAGACACTGGAGCTTCTAAATCCATGGAAATAAATACATTCTCACCATGGTACTGTTAATCTACTCAGGAGAGCCATCTGAGGTCCTGGGAAGTGCATCTAAAGAGCAGAATGGAAATTTGTCAAGTGTTTCAGCAACAACATACTTGTAAAAGTATCACCAAAGTCTGGCCTGTGTTCTGGGTAGAACTCTTGTCACTTTGTGTGTTTATAAATGAAAGATGTTACCGTTACCTTGTATCCATCTTTTCCATCATAATTTCAAAGGTTTTTAGCCAGCTTTAGCAAATTGTGTAGACAGTTGATATTTTGATTGAAGCAACCACATGCAGTCATTTGCTTTCTAGTACAGAAAGGAGCACAGGTCACAGAGCAATCAGTTTTAAATCTTTCTCAGTCAAAAAATGATTGAAATCATAGCTGCTGACCTTGAAAGGCTGAATGATTCGGATAATTCTTTCTGTTGCTGAATGCCAAAATTCCGATTATGAAATAAACCTCTGAAATCTTAGAGGCTTTTATATGAAACAGAATGGGAAATTTAAAGGAGTAAAAATTATGTATGTAAGATTAATATATTTCAGGACTAGCTTATTGTTTGAAATTCAAAGCAAGAGTACTGAAAACTCTTCTAGGCAAAACTGAGAAGCAGAATAAGAGCATACAATGAGTACTAAGCTCATTTTAAAAAAATAATAAAAACAATCCTCCCTTGAAAACTATCATGGCCACTTTGAGCCTGAATGCCACTAGTTCTTCAGCTGCTACTAGCGAATCCTACACATCAAAGGCCAATTATCCAAGCAAAGACACTGAGATTGGAAAGTGAGGTTGCATAAACTGCATGTTATTCAGTGAAAGAGAGGTAAGACTATGACTATGGTAGCAGCAGCGTTGGTTTCTGGGAAGGACAGTTTGAGTAGGTTAATTAATCTTTGTTATTCTCTGAGTATAACCTGGCTACGTGGTGCTGTTGTGAGATGTCTGACAGGCACATTTTCTTTTAGAGGCCTACAAGGCTGACCAGCGCAATGGTTGCAGATTAGGAAAATTAAAATATTGTGAGCATCCACACTGAAGTAAGTGAGGCTACATGTCTTAAAAATACCAAGTATTGTCAGGCTTCTGGTTTAGGTATTTACAGTTGAAGCACATGGACTATGAAGCAGTGCAGGAGGCAAAGCAGGGCAGGATTTCCTTTCAGTGGAGTTGGGAGTTTCTGGTACTGCTCAGAAAATGTGAGCCTTTTTCTAGTGTACATTTCTCAATTTACAGAACTTCAGTTCAGGTATCTGTGAAACAGAAGAACCAGTACATGCACCGATAAATATGTTAACATATTCTTTACATAAATTGTGATTTGAAAAATATCTTTGATAGAGATTTACTTAAATATATGTTTAGATAGGCCATAAACAGGAGGATGAAGTGTTGTAGAGAAAATCAAATAAAATAAATGAAGCCAAAATAGCCCTCTTGTATTTGTCAGACACAAACCATTCTGAAGGTTTGTAACATGTTTCCAAGCTGATATGTCTGCCTATAGCTGCATAAACTTCTACAAGCAATTTTTTTTTTGTATTAAAAATATTATTTGTTTGTATTTAAGTATTAAGTAACAGAGGAAACAATTCAACTCTACCTACAGATGTTACTGTGAATATCTCTTCAGTCAATTCACAGGAACATGCAGCTAATGAAAAGCCAGAAACCCAAAACATTACTTGTGACATAATATTCCAGAAAAAAAAAAAAAAAAATCACTCTCATCCTGGGACCATTCTTGTTTTTTATTATTGTAGGCATCTGAATGAAATTCAGATGAAAATATATTCTGTTTATGCAAAACTGAAGTTACTGCAGGATGCGCTTTTCCAGATGTTCAAAAGTGATGAAGTAGAAGTCAATTGCACTAAAAGTGAAAAGCCTGTTTCATCTTTTCCGTCATATATTGTAAACTCTTTTATCTAGAGGTTTAGAACATGCATTCTTTTGGAGGATCATTCTGTTTGTGTATCCAATCTGTAACTAGCAGTGATAGAGTAATGTGTGAATAAAAACATAACATGCTTATATACTGGTTCAGGAGTTATGTTTGAGGATTTAAAACTTTTCTTCACTATCTGCTTGCCTAAATACTATTTTCAAGTTATTTTCTCTTTTCTGAATAATTTTTAACTATTAACGTTCTTATTAAACTCCCAACAATATATCAATTAAAAAGGCATCACAATAGAATAAATTCTGACATGCCCAATTCATAGAGTCCCTCATATTTGAATTATTTCTAACCCTATCCCAATATAATTAAATACTTATCTGACATTATTTTGTAATAACTTTATGATATATTTTGCTTAACACAAGATTCAAATAAATTAATTTGAAGTCTGTTCTCCAAAAACTCTACAGTTAAGACTCTCTCTGTTCTGATATATGCATTTGGCGATTTACACCTGCTGCTTCCCTCACAAAACAGAGTTCTCTACCTTGCCTTCTTCTTCCCATGCTGTTAGGGGTGGGAAGTTCTGAGACGGAAAATCCTTTCCATTTTTACAACCTACAAAACCAGAGAAAGTGGTTTGAAAATTCTCTACAGCAGAGAGATACACTTCCCCTATAATTAAATACTGTTAAGTCTCCACGATAAGACATCACTTAACTTAACACCTGACCTCAGTGCTGGGGAAGATTATGGAGCGGTTCATCTTGAGGGCACTCACGAGCTACGTCCGGGACAACCAGGGGATCAGGCCCAGCCAGCATGGGTTCATGGAAGGCAGGTCCTGCTTGACCAACCTGATCTCCTTCTATGGCAAGGTGACCCGCCTCATGGATGAGGGAAAGGCTGTGGATGTGGTCTGCCTGGACTTCAGTAAAGCCTTTGACACTGTCTCCCACATCATTTTCCTAGAGAAGCTGGAGGCTCACGGCCTAGACAGGTACACTCTNTTGGACTTGGTGATCTTAGAGGTCTTTTTTAACCTTAGAGATTCTATGATTCTATGACTCTAACTAGCAATTTTTTTTCTCCATACAGGCGTCTCTAGTTTCTGTACCCATTTTCCTTCAAGGAAAGCAGTGGAGATCTCTATTTCTCAACCTATTAATGCATCTTCTTCATAGCAGAGGAATACCTTCTCTCTTTCATAATTTCCTGCTCCAGACTGGTTTTCTCTGAGAAAGCAGAATGGGAAATTCAATGAGGTGCAGCCCCCACCTCTCAATTCCTTCTCATCCCAGGAATTCAGTTTAATGCAGTTCTGCTTTCTGTATCTCTGAACTTCTCTTTTGCTTCTTCCTCCCTAACCCTCAAAGTATTTTTCTGTTTGTATTTAGTCACTATCTAGGGCAAAAGGTGTCTTTCCTTTCCCAGTAGATGTTTTGCTCTTCTGAAAAAAAGTTGTTCTTTTTTGGCAAACCGCTAAAGATGGTGAAATAATAGGAAAAGGAAAAGGAAAAGGAAAAGGAAAAGGAAAAGGAAAAGTCAGATATTTAATGATAGAAAAAAAGAATGGTTGCCTTCCTTGCTAGTGCAAGGCAAGGGTTGTAGTAAAATTATCATTGTTACAATTCTTTATTTTTTTTAACTTATCTTCTTCTTCCATCCTCACTTTATTCTCTCCATTGAGAGTGAATTAGATAGTGAAAGAGATTTATATGCACTTATTCAAGTTCATAATATTTAAACTGTTCAGCCAAGGATAAGGAAAAAAAAACCCACAAAAAAAACCCCATAGACCTTTGCTGTCTACATACCAAGTGAATTAATACGTCCAAACAAGATGAATAGTCCTGTGATTCCTCTCATAAAATGAGGAGTGTAAGACAAATATTATCAGTCATTAAAATTCCCAGTTAGTCTTAGTAGGCACTGTTTTACTAGGTAACATTCGGCTTCTCTGAGTAATTAGAAAGGCTGATAACATCATCTAGTTGAAAAATTTGGCAACTGTCTCCCTTCGAAATCCCTCAGAATCCCTCAGAGTAGATATTTCTCTACCAAAATTTCCTGCAACCAAGCAGTAGTGAAGAGATGTGCAATTCACAGCAGCAGCAATTTTCTTCACACAAATCACAGAAGCTACAGGTACTTTCAGGATAGAATAAGCCTCTAGATCCTATATAATAGTCTAATTTAAGAAGCTGATATCTAGGGCTTTGCTCCATTTCAGCCTAAGGGGAGTCTGATCTTCTTACTTGATCACTGGTAAGAGTACTCTAATAACTTGGCAAAAATATAGTGAGAGGGCTGGAGGCTTTCTCCTGCCAGTGTGTTGTACAGTGAAGAACTGAAATTCTTGGAAGCAATGAAAGAAAAGAAAAAATTTGTCAGGTTGTTACTTTACACTCTCAAAGGAAGAAGAATGAGATTTTTGTTTATGATCTCAAAATTTCTTCTAGATTTTTAATGAAGTCATTGGCTAAGAAAACATTAATAGGAATAGGCTCGTAAGGACCTGAACACAGAAGATTTTCTCAGAAGCAAGGAATGTTTTTACATTTTGCTACAGGAATATAATCTTTCCAAATTTTGTTCGCCCTCCTACCTACCACTCCTCCATTACAAAAAGAGACAACTTGAATACTACCTCCAGGAAACACTTCCAGTCTATCTACCTGTCCTGGTTTCAGCTGGGATGGAGTTGATTTTCTTCCTATTAACTGATATAATGCTGTGTTTTGGATGTAGTGTGAGAATAATGTTGATGACACACTGATGTTTTGGTTGTTGCTAGGTAATGTTTACGCTAGACAAGGACTTTTTGTCTTCCCATGCCCTGCCAGGTGTGCAGGGGGCTGGGAGGGAGCGTGGCCACGACGGCTGGCCTGGCTGGCCAATGGGGTATTCCATACCATATGACATCATGCTCAGCATATAAGGCTGGGTGAAGAAGAAGGAGGGGGGGAATGTTCAGAGTGATGGCGTTTGTCTTCCCAAGTAACCGTTACGCGTGATGGAGCCCTGCTTTCCTGGAGATGGCTGAACACCTGCCTGCCGATGGGAAGTGGTGAATGAATTCCTTGCTTTGCTTTGCTTGCGTGCACGGCTTTTGCTTTGCATATTAAACTGTCTTTATCTCAACCCACGAGTTCTCTCACTTTTACCCTTCTGATTCTCTCCCCCATCCCACCGGGGGGGAGTGAGCGAGTGGCTGCGTGGTGCTCAGCGGCCGGCTGGGGTTAAACCACGACACTACCCCAATCCATCATTGGCGCTTCCCTGATGCCAGGATGTGATGCTTAAGGACAAGACATGGCAGATAGCTTCTGTGGATTATCTCTAGTGTAGTTTATGCTAACCAGGGCCTCAGGTAGCCTTATGTCCAGACTAGTGATTTCTGTGATTTCCATCACAATATAGAAACTTGTCTTCATGCACTGTGTAGTTAAGGTAGGTTTGTAAATCACAACTACAAACTGTACTTTTAGATTCTACATTTGTAAAATGCTTATATAGAGAGCTTATGTATGGCCAGATACCTAATTGCTATAAGTGACAACGACATGCTACTGTGGATCTAGTCTTTTGCATTACTCAGGATCTCAATTCCTCATTTATACAACTGAACAAAAAAACCCCAAGAAGTTATAACTATTTCCATAACTCACAGAGATGCTGTGAGGTTAAATGTACAGAATATACCTCTGTGGTCAGAAAACACAGCAAGAATAAGCCCCAAATTACATTGTTTGCTTAAATAAATACTTGAACATTTGTTAACAGAAAACCAGTTGGTAAATACAAGGGGCCCCACCCCAATAACAAAACTCTACAAACCGTTTAAAGACAGTTTGTGCATGTGAAAGGGCTTACACCCATATCTATACTTAAAACTGGGATGTAAAAAAATCTGAGCTAGTACTAAATATGCAAGTTCACGTGTTGCAAATCTGGTTTACTCATATCCCATCTGTTTCTAGGTCTTGACCTAACTAGTTTAACTGCTATTTCTATAGTGTAAAGAAACTCCTGCTATACAAAAATCATACAATACCATTTATACTCTGTATGTTCAATATAAAAATATTATTTTAAGAAGTTAAAAAAAAAAAAGAAATATCTAAATGCATCTATAATGACTTTCAAGTTGGCTAAAATATTGGAGATCAAACCCGATATCGCTAGCAATAAAATCATATACTCATGTGGTAGCTGGAATGGACTCTGATGCCTCCAGCAGTGCCAGGATATAAAACTGGATTCCCATTTTCCCCTTCACGTCCCCTTAAGTTCAGTCATTTTTCAGGTCTGATCAGTGTCTTCAGGAACCTTCCAGGACAGAACATGAGTTTCTTTATCACCTTGAATTTATTTCTGGGACATTGCTGACAAAGGATATCAGATAGGCTTGATGGAGTATTTAGCTTGCCTTAAGGTAAGTGAGCCCATGAGTATAACAGAAAGTACAGGCTACAGCTGAAGTTTTCCACCTCTGAACACTTGCAGGATTGCCTAGACAGAACCTAGAGAAATACAGCAAAGAAGTAATGTAAGTGAGAAATTAATTCAGTCAAAAGTTTGGCCGCAAGGCTACTGCTACGCAGTTAATGTAATTCTGCCTAGAAATCCAGTCTTACCATGTGGATTGTTCCCACATTAGTTGTGGTTGATAGGGTTTCTAGGCAAGCCAATAACAGGGAACTTGTGCTCTAAGTCTGTAGGTTTACAAACATGCAATGTTTCCCACTTTCTAAAGGGAATCTGGAAACCCTGAGGTACGGCATGGTTTCTGTGATCAAATGGGCTATGCAGTCCTTAATCTGAGACAGAGCTGTCTAGTCCAAAAAATATGAAATGAGCTGACAGCGAAGCAGACTCCCACAAGAGCCTAGCATGGCAGCAGCCAGATTTCTGTGAGAAATATGCTTGCTTATTGCTGAAAGTTCATCTCAATCAATAACGCAAGATTTTTCACAGAAAAAAAAAAAAAACACAAAACCAAAACAAGCAACCCCCCACAAACCAATTTCACTAAAAGATTTCTGAAAAATTTTGGTAATTGTAGGTCTGGATAAAAATGAGGCACATGTGGATTTATTTCTCAACTCTTCCACAGATTCCATCTGTGACCTGTAGGGTATCAGGATATTTAAGTATCTTTTTCCCATGATAACAGGAATAAAAAACCCCCACTCTTTTTCTTATTTTTTTCAGCTTTGTTTCCTCACATAGCAAATGTTGTGGGCAAAGGGTGATAAATTGTATATGCATGTAGTACATCCAATATAAGTGTCGTGGTTTAACCTGGCAGGCAGCCAAATACCACACAGCCGCTCACTCACTCCCCCCNACCAACCTCAGCTGAGAACTCCAGAAAGGATCATAGAATGAACAAAGTAACTATACTGTGAGCAAAATGTGTCCAGTATTCAGTTTTCACCAAACTTAATTAACGTTTTTCCACTAGGCTTTTAGAACATGTGGTTACAACAAAAACAATCATAGTAAGCAAATGATAAACGGTTTTATATATTATCTGTTTCTCTCAATACTAGATCGAATCTATAATGGTTCTTCAAATTTGACAGGCAGAACTGATAATGTATTTTGCCTTATGAATTAATTCATTTTATATGTGTTACAAAATATTACATTAATTAAAAGAAAGCAAACCAATACATCAAAATATTTTTAAAAAACACCCACCCCACTACTGAAAGTGTTTTACATTTATAGAAGACTTGGCCACTGCTATTTATAAGAAATTAAAGTCTTGTGGTTGCCTTCAGTTAATTGAAAGTGTTCGTCCAGTACTGGCGTTGCTAATAAAAAACTGGTCTCCTCTACAACGAATCCACACTGTAGTAATTTTTATCTGAGTAATATTCTTCTCTTTCTTAGAACTAAATATGTACACTCTTCATTAAAGTATTGCCAGAGAAGAATAGTCTGAACAGGTTATGTCTTCAGGGAATGCTGCTCCTTTCAATCTTTAATGTGGTCTAATCTTGCAGCATCCTGGGTGTAATAAGGCCTGAAAATTCAGGTCTCTGCACATTAAACAATCAAACAAGGTGACCGTAGTATTTTTTAATTTAATCCCTCTTTATGTAAGGACTAAATGTAAATCCAAGTTTCATTTCCAGCTCCTAATTATCAATAAAATATTCAGTTTGCATAATAATTCAAAGATTAGTAGAAGCAGAAAAGAGAAAATACATGTCAAAATACTTCTCAACCTATCTTTGATTCTCTGTGAACTATATCATTCCAGTCCACTGAGTGCAACGTGTCCCCAGTCGTTACATGTGGCAGTGATTAGAGAAGGCTGTTACAGTTAGGAGCACCAACAAAGCCAGTAATACCTAAGATAAGCTAACTCAAAGGAAAAAAAAAATTAAAAAAATTTAACTTGAAAATTTCTGGAGAAGTGTGAGACTACAAACCTTGCTAGTGTGAAAATACCTTGATATTACTGTAGAATAAAAAATAAGATGCTAAATTCATAATCAACTACCTATTCTTGTACTCCTACTGCACATACTAAGGATTTGTAGATTTCCTCCTAATTGTGTTCATTTGAATTAAATACTCCAGAATAGGCATGACTTTTTTTTTTTTCCCCCTCTGCCTGCCTCTTATCAGTTAGAAATTGTTTTCCCTTTGGAAATGTCCCTGCAAAGAAACCATTATGTTAAAATCATGTTATATGAAATATGCAAATGTAGTCAGGAAAATAAAAGAACATTTATTAAAAATGAAGCAAGAAAAGTAGAATTTGTATAGGATTATCAATCTGAAAATCTGTGGACGTTTACCTAGATAAATACAATCTATGCCATTAGATGAAATAAGTACTCTGCTGCATATCTAGCAACCCAGGCCTTCCTCCACTATCCTAAATTTCTTCTGATATTTTGATTATTGTGGTTATTCCTTTCTCCTCTGATATTTTTGCTCCTCTGAGATGTCTCAATTCTGAAAGCAGGAATAATTGCATCCCATCTTCCCTGTCCTGTTCATCCTACAATATTTCAGGCCATCCCAGCTGTGACCCTTTTGATCTAAAAGACAAAAGTTTTTTTAGATCTCCTAGGAGATCTATCTCTTCTAGGAATCAAATGTAAAACTCTTTAGCCTGAAGTATTCTCAGCTGAGATATAAGAAACTGGCATTTGGTGTCTACTTCAGATTTTTCAGTTTTACTTGAGGATAGTAGTTACAGTGTTGGATAAAGAGGTCTCTACCTATAGTTTCTTATTCAGAACAACAGTTGCCTCCACATGCATCTTCCTACCTTCTCTCTCAAATAAGCTATCTTTGTTCCATGTCTACATCTCTCTATTTTGGACTAATGACTAGGATTTTTGTGTGACTTTTTCTGATATGGAGCATCCATCTGAATTCTGTTCCCCTTTAAAGAGGCAGGAGGAATTACTTCCTTTGACTTCCCCCCAAATGTATTTCTTTGTTTGACAAATCTGAATTTATAACAAAATAATACAGTTATCCCATAAGAACTACTTACTTTCCATAATACGGTATGTCCAAATAAGCATAAGGAAGGGCAATAAGAAAAGCTGATGATACAGCCACATTCACCCTATCAATTTTTCCTAATAGCTTCTATCATTAACATACATGAAAGCAAAAAATTAATTTTTAAATGCTTCTATATGGAATCAGATTTTTCTAGTAGAACTTACAAATATTTTTTTCTGATTCATGCTTAAATATGATTTTCTTCCTTTCTTTAATCTAACTGAAATGTATTCTGGTATGTAAACAGAAAGATTTGTGCAAATCGAGCATATATGCAACAGAAGAACAAACTACTTTTTAGTTCATTTTCATTCCATCTTTACTTTTAAAGAAGGCTAGCTGCTTTCATTTGGAAGAGTTAAGGAGTACAGAAGTGGCTGCCTTAAGTGACTACCTTAGAGATGAAAAGTCATACATCTAATTATCTTTCTGGTGCACACTCATTGCTTTGCTATGCTTAACTTTTTGTGCAATCACAGAGCTAGCGCTGGAAAGTACTCACACACACACACATGCGTGCACATACAGTGTGATGGTTTAGAATAATGTAGCATTAGATGCTGAGAGCACAATCAGATATTGGAGACACTCTCAGTTAGATGTTCTGCAGAAATATCCTAGCAGATTGCATGTTCATGTTGAGCAGCCTGGCCAGAAAGATGTCTTTGTAGATATTTTGAGCTTTTATTAACCACTACTTTGCTTTACAATGTTTCTACAATATATTGTTATTTTCTATTTTCTTTGAAACCTTAAAATATGGGACTAGTTACCTGTAATAGAGCTCTATGGTTGTGTTTAGATAATTAGTAGACAGTGTCAATTCCAGAAATTAAAAAAATCTGATTTAAGACGAAATTGCCTCTGCTAGTGAAAAAACAAAGAAATTGACTAATAAATAGCTATTGGAGGGAAAGCAATAATTATTGGAGCTATTGAGAGAGTTGGGATTGTTCAGCCTGAAGAAGAGAAGGCTCTGGGGAGACCTTACTCTGCCCTTTCAATGGGTAAAGGGGGCTCATTAGAAAGATAGAGAGAGACTTTTTTACCAAGGCCTGTAGTGACAGGACAAGGGCCAATGGTTTTAAACTGAAAGAGAGTAGATTTAAATTGGACATAAGGAAGAAATATTTTACAATGAGGGTGGTGAGACTCTGGAACAAGTTGCCCAGAGAAGCTGTGGATGCCCCATCATTGGAAGAGTTCAGGGTCAGGCTGGGGCTCTGAGCAACCTGATCTAGTGAATGATGTCCCTGCTTATTGCAGGGGGGTTGATGATCTTTAAAGATCCCTTCCAATCCGAACTATTCTAATATTGTATGAAAGAAGAGGCCACTCCTGCCAGAGATGTGGATTATACCAACAACAAAACATTAAAACATACAATAGAGGCAGTCTCTATTCTCATTTGAGTTTTGATGTATTTTGGAAGTAGTCAAGCAATCTTATTGTAGATTTTTCTATGCTCCAGCTGACAGGGCATGAATTCAGTCAGGTATTAATGGTCCACAAATTGAATTAATAAGTTAACAAGGTGTATATCTGAAAAAGCAATGGAGAAAAGGATGTTGTATATTTCCTGTTAAATATACAACACAGTTAAATTTGATGAAAGAATTTTATGATTGAGTAGGGACAGAGAATCTGGGATTGCAAAGTAAAAGTTAATGTTATTTTTTCTCTCAGACATCAGCAACCCATATATAAGAGTATAAAAGAGTATCTCTCATATTTCACAGTGTTCTGGTATGCATGGATTTGTGCTAATTAGAGCAGAACCAGAAATGACAACTAATAATAGTCCACTACAGTGTGATTGTTAATGAAATTATGTGTGTTCATGCAATCAGTCTCTCTTTGTATGGTTTGAGAAGATACAAATTATATTGTTGATATAGGCAACCCTGTGAACATTTCCTCTTCCATAGTATTAAGCAGTACCATGTCAAAGTCATATTCTCTGATCTGAGTTGTACAAGAATAATGCAGAAAAACTTTACATTGTTTGCACAAACTTGGGCTCCACAGGAGTTGAGCTTTGGTTGTTCACAAAGACCCAATGTGTGACTGATGCCCTTAAGTTTCGAGGGAGTAAAGCTCAGCAGGAGCAAAAATCTTCTCATGTTCAAAGTGTTTCCAGTCTGTTTCTTTTTATCCACAGCGTGTTCTGTCACTCTAGCACTCTGTCAATCCAGACAGAAAGACAGACATAGCCAAAGCAAGTAGACTTGCAGAATTTGGCTCCTCTTTAAACAGTAGAAATATCCACTGGAGCCAAATGGAAACTACACATTTTGGTTCCTTTGGGCATGTAGTTTCAAATATTTCCAAATTACACAACATTCAAAGTTCCACTAGAAAATTCTAACACATAGGTAATCCTTTTTGCATTTTCTGTTTTCTTTCAGTCTTGCTTTTGTTTGTTTACTGTTTTCAGAAAAAGACTTTTGAAGCCTGTAGGCACATATTTATGTGTGGAAGAAAGATGTCAAGAAGCACTTTATTCTCCATATTACTGAAAACATGTAGGCTAAAGAAAAAACAAATTTTAATGATGGTTTCTTTTTTTCTTTTTTTTTTTCTTCTTTTTTTTTTTTTAAAGTTTAAGGAGACTAGCTTAGTCACAAGATTCTTCTTGGGCCTTAGTGGCTATTAGAATGAAAAGTAAGAAAGATGTTTCTAGAAGAAATCTTGAGATCACAAACAAAAATCTCATTCTTCTTCCTTTGAGAGAGTAAAATAACAACTGGACAAAAGGATTTGTTCTTCATTTTTCTTTTCTTTCATTTCTTCCCAGAATGTTTTGTCAAAGATTTTTTTTCCTCACACATTGGTGATACAACCAATAGAGATATCAGTGGTGAGGCAAGGCAAATGATGAGACTGTGAAATTCTACAGAACTAGAAGAAAGTAATTACATGATGAAATGTATTTTTCCAGGGCACAGTATATATTTGAGCATCCCGTTTGCAAAACACCATTTTATGCTTTATTTAAGCACATTATTTGCATTGATACTGAGTATTTTATATTCTGATACTCTATGTAGACCATGAAGTCAATCTATTTCTTCATTACGTCTAGGAATCTGGTGGAAAGCAGTGCAGATCAAATATAAAAGTTAATGTTGCAGTGTGATAGAAGAGGAGCAATCATATTTTTTGTGTGTGTGATACTGCGCAATCCAAATTACAGTTCCTGAATGACTGCTTACAGCCATAATTTAGGTAAGAAAATGGAGAATGAGGTGAAACCAGTGTTTCCCCTTTATCTGTGATCTTCCTTCACATACCAGCTCTGTAGCTGTACTTTCCCCCATCACCTGTCTTAAACATCATGGTGGGTGACACATTGTGATATTGAGACTTCGGCATCTATCTTCAGTTATATTAGACAAGCTATTTTCTCTACAGTGATGTGGTTCTTTCTATTCATATCATAAATGGAGTAAGTAAAGGATACTACTTTATCCACTACATAGCAAGGATACTACTTTATCCACTACAGGAAACCTAGTGCTAAATTATTTGCAGGCAATCTGGTTTGGGTGTTTGCAACAGATGGAAGCTAAGTCTGTCCTGAAGTTCCCTCATTCATTTTAGATACTTGGTATAAATTCTAATATACATTCTAGATTGTAAACAGTAATTTGCTCTTACTCATTTCACAAGTCATAGTTATACAAATCTGCAATGCAACAAAAAGCAACGCACTGTACAGACTTTATTTTTTCTTTGTGGAACCAGTAAAAAAGCTGAAAACGAAACTTATGTTCTGAAGCATGCAGAAGAAAAAATGCAACTCATTTATGTGAAGTCAGCTATAAACCACATTGAAATTATTTCATACAGAAGTCTTTGTTTCATTTCACATAGTTTGCTTGCCTTAAAAAAAAAAAAAAATCCTATTCAGCACATCTGCTTATTCAGGATGTACATTCCCAAACTAGTGTGATTTACATTTGAATGAAGTTTCCAATTTTATTCAGTGACATGGAATCTAATTAGATTCTGCCTGTAAGAGAGGAGTGTCAATTATAAAAAGTAAGGCTCTGGAAAATTAGCATAAATAAAATTTTGCTGAACAGAACATGCAATTACAATCAACATCAGAGTGCTTCAATTATTACCTCTAGATTTTTATTTCTTATTTTATTTTCTCATGAAGAAATGAAGAGTCAACAACTGGACTATTAGCAGTGTGTTATTGATGACATTAGAATAACTTCTTATATTATATGGTGCAAAAGAATGGTGTCCAGTTTTAGTGGTATCAATATGAAGTTTCCCTCTGGAAGGACTTAATATTAATAAAACCTGAAATATACAGGATTTGATCAATACAATTAATGTGCAACTGTGGTACTGCATTTCCCCCCTTCCCCTGGGCCACTCTACGAGCTCAGGAACTCTTGTTAGGCCTTAGCCATTGTGTAATGAGTTGGGTGGTTGAGCGTCCCTTGACTGTACCAGGCACTCTTGCATGGCTAAGGTGGGGAGCGACACTGATCATACCAGGAACACCAGCTACCCGATCAAGGTAGGCAATAAGAGCAGGGGATAATTTGTCCTCTGTGACAGCCCTGAAGCATTCCCTACCTGAATCATAGCTCAAGTGGAACAATACCGTGGAACAATACCATAATTATTACTCCGGACCACCTCGGATAGTGGCCAAGATGGAAATTTACTGATGACTAAAGCCAATCATCTTGCAAATCTATAAACAGCGGGCCCAAGCAAGACCCTTTGAGTTCTCCTCACAGCGGGCTGTGCCCAGAGTCTCCCTCTGAGTAGGACATCTCTCAGAGTTCGCAAACTCTCGAGTTTGTAATATTTAGAGGACCGTCAGAACCTGGGCTGAAACACTCCTTGGCCAAGACACTCCTTGGGGCTCAACCCTTTGCCCACTGAGAAATGCCAAGACATTTAAAGTGAGTATTTCACAAGACTTGAGGGGAATTTTTAACGGGTATCTTTATCTAGCTATAGGCCTTTGTCTTTCATGAATTTATCTAGCTGTGGGCCCTTGTGTGTGCATAGATCTATATGGTGTGTGTGTGTGTATTGATTTAGATAACTAAAAATAAGCATAATCTGTAATTTAGTAATTGTAGTAAACTTGATTAACTCCCTTTGTAACTGTTAAATTAGTCAATGATTAAGTACTGTTAAAATCTTATGATCTTCCTTAAAACTGTGAATGAACTTTAGGTCACTGCTAAACATATATAACCCCTTAGGCATAAACCGTTGACCAGATCTGAGACTAGGGTTAGATGCAGCCACACCTAGATTCCTCTCTGAGAAGGAGTTTCGAAAACAAGGGGGTCTACTCTGAACCTTGTGACTCAATGGGAGGGTTTTCCTTACTCTTTTTGTTCTTGGTCTTTCTATAAATCATTCCAACATAATTCTGACATGATTTTCCCTGTGTATACTTAATCCATATAATGAGTAACAAAGTGAACCTTGCCGTCAAATTCTGTTAAGTCGCGCTTTTACAAATTTATTTTAAAAACACCTTTTGCTGATACCTTTGCCAGTGATTCTTTAAGCAACCTCAAAACTACTCATTCACAACAAATTGGCATAGTTGGCTGGATCAGTATTTCGCAACAGCAACATGTTCAACGTGGTTGTGGGAGTCTGCTACAGGCTGCTTGATTGGGAAGAATAAGTAGATGAGACCTTCATACAATTGGAAGAAGTCTCACATTTACAGACCCTGGTCCTCATGGAGGACTTTAACCACCTCACTATATGCTAGAAGTACAACACAGCAAGGCAAAAGTAATACAGGAGGTTTATGGAGTGCATTGATGACAACTTCCTAACACAGGTGGGGAGATGCTCTGCTGAAATGGTCAAGGATGTGAGGGCTGAGAGCAGCCTTGGCTGCAGTGACCATGGGACAGTGGAGTCAGGATCCTGAGAGGAAAGGGCAATGCAAAAAGCAGGATCACAACCATGGACTTCAGAAGAGATTTTGGTCTTTTCAGAGATCTGCTTGGAAGAACCCCATGATCCTGGGGAGAAAAGGGATACAGGAGAGTTGGTTGATTTTCAAAGATCAACTCCTCCAAGCTCAAGAATGGTCCATCTTGACTTGCAGGAAATCAAGCAAAGGTGGCAGGAGGCCTGTATGGTTGAACAAGGAGCTGCTGACATCTCAAATATAAAGAAGAAGTGATGAGATATGAAAGCAGGGTCAGGTGATTTACAAGGAATATAGAGACACTGTCCTGGTGTGAGGACTGGAGGAAAGAACATGTCACTGCTATCTTCAAAAAGGGGTAAGACAAAGAGCTACAGGCTGATCATTGCAGTCCCTGGGAAGGTGATGGAGGAACCTTGGTAGCCTTGTACAGATATATGAAGGACAGGAAGGTTACTGGAGAAGTCAACATGGATTTATGAAAGGTAAATCATGCTTGAGCATCCTGAGAGCTTTCTATAATCAGATGACTGGCTTGGTACGTGAGGGGAGAACAGCAGATATTTTTATCTTGACATGGCTTTCAACTGTGTGCCATAACATCTTCATTGAGAATGGATGAAGTATGGACTAGATAAGTGAACAGTTATGTGGATTGAAAACTGTGAACTGTGAGGCTCAAAGGATTGTGATCAGTGGCAAAAAGTTTAACTGGATGTCAATAACTACTAGAGTATCCAAAGGGTTGATACCGGGTCCAATATTGCTTTACATTTTTGTTAATGATGAGATACCCTCAGCAAAGCTGTGGATGATACCATTCAGAATGACCTCGACTGGATGGAGAAATGGGCTGATGGGAACCTCACAAGGTTCTGCAAGGCAACATGCTAAGACCTGCACTTGAGAAGAAATAACCCCATGTACCAGTACACACTGGGCATGGACCAGCTGGAAAGTAGCTCGTAGAAAAGGACCTGGGAGCCCTAATGAACAATAAATAGACCATATGTTCATGGTAATTTTTTTTTTTTCTGGGGAAAAAAAACGAGGAAAAAAAAAAAAAGCAGTGTGCCCTCATGGTAAAAAAGGCCAACTGCATCCTGGGTTGTATGAGGAAGAGTGTTGCCATCAGGTTGAGGTAGGTGATCCTTTCCCTCTAGTCAATCCTGGTGAGGCCACATCTGGAGTGCCGGGTCCAGGTCTGTGTTCCCCAGTACAAGAGAGATATGGACATACTGAAGTGAGTCTACTAAAAGTCCACAAAGATGACTGAGGGAATGGAGCATGTGACATACAAGGAGAGGGTGAGAGAGCTGGGACTGTTCAGCCTGGAGAAAAGAAAGCTCAGGATAATCTTATTAATGTGTATAAACACCTGATGGAGGGACTGAGGAAGACAGAGTCAGACTTTTCTCAGTGGTGCCTAATGCAAGGAAAAGAGACAATGGACACAAATTGAAACACAAGGAATTCCATTTAAACAACTCTCTTCCACGTCCTTTTTCCTCTAAGGTTAATCAAACACTAGAACATGTTGTCCAGAGTGGTTGTAGAGTCTCCATCCTTGTATATATTCAAAACCCAGCTGGAGACAGTCCTGGGCAACCTGTTCTAGTTGACCCTGTTTTGGGCAGGGGCGATTGGAAAAATGATCTCCGAAGGTGGCTTTCCAAATTCAGCTATTCTATGATTGTATGATTATACTTAAGAAATGAGTCTGGTTTATTTTATTTTCTGTTTCCTACCAAGTCCTTTTTCATACACTGGCTTTTTATAATAGCTTATCTTTAATAGGGAATGATATTGTTTCATCCCTGCAGCATGTATTTTATACTGCTGGGAGATCCTGATGCCAGGATCCGCAATCCTGCAAAACCAATAAAATTTTATTTATACAGGAAACAGCACAGGGAATATCTCCGAATCAGTATCAGTAACTTAAGCCTAAGAACCTCTGTCCTGTAAGATTTCTTCACTGTTAAATTCCATTGTGGATTAGCTGGATTCAATCTCAATTAGAGCATCAGG
The DNA here is from genome assembly GCA_013400755.1 of Pelecanoides urinatrix. NCBI lineage: Eukaryota > Metazoa > Chordata > Aves > Procellariiformes > Procellariidae > Pelecanoides > Pelecanoides urinatrix. Next base: position 95,512 of record VZTQ01012240.1, read on the forward strand.
AACTACATAGCTATGGGATGGAATGAGAGAACAATTTGTGCTGAAAAAACACAATCCTCCATTCACTTGAATCTGGAAAGAGCAACAGTTTACCTGAGTCTACCATGGAGTCTAGCTCACAAGTGTTGCTTTTATTTTGCTGAAACAGTGTAAGCTTTTTAAAAATTTTTTCTGTCCACCTGACGCAGCACTCTTTTGGCAAATAATATCTTCAGTCAGTCATCCAGCTTTTTACAGACAAATTTGCAAATGTAGAACTGATTATAGAAGTTTCTTAAATACATTTTCAATGCTTATAGATGCTTGAAGAAATAGAGATATTTTAAAGGCATTAATGTGCAACAATGTATTACGGTGATAGTACTGATTGACTTTTTTTAACAGTCTTTCCCCATTTTTATTGAATACTGCTAAAGAGATCCTATGGCAATGTCTTTACAATGTTGCAGAATGGGAAACTGCATGCAGAATTATTTCACTCCAAATCTATACTCTTTGCTACTACAGTAGTAAGAGGGATAGCAGTTAAAATGACCAATCATTACAGTATATGGACCAAAATAAATGCAACTATGTTAAAAATATGGATATTTTTGAACTAAAGTGATAGCTTGCCCCCTTCAGTTCCTCTGAACTTTGAGTCCAGATTTAAACCTCTCTGAAGGTGAACCTTATAAATCAAGAAATTCGTATGAGTTCAGACTCCAGAAATCCAAAAGACGGTCAAAAGCAACAATAATTCCAATTCCCTGCCACAGTAGAACTGCTTATGGAAAACAGAAGCTAATTCATACAAGGGGCATTTTTCTTTGTAGCAACTCTACACCTGAATGACATGCAGAAAGTAAGACAAATTTAAACACCATGATTTTGTATTTTAAAAACATGTTCCTTTGGCACCATCTTTGTTAATGAAAACACAAAAACCATCACCAGCACCACATTATCCCCAACATAAATTAAAAGAACTATCAACAAGCAATTTTTTTTTTCACATGTAGTGAGAAAGAAGATAATGTAATGTATGACAATTGTTACCCATGCTTTGCAGTGAATTACTGTAATGGGTTTAGATCCCATGATAAAACCACTTTCTTTAAACTTCATTAAAACAGATCTGAATGTAATTCCTCTTTTTTGCCTCTGATTACAAACAATGGCAAAACCAAACCTCCACTGCATCATATTTGACTTTTTTCTTTCTTGTCTGGTAAGTCTAACCTATGCCTTTATCCACCTTTATTTCCTAAACTTATATAATACATTATCTTAGTCGTCTGTTTAGAGTGACCAGTTCCTGTCTTGTCTGCGACTTCTCAGCATGAGAACCTTAACTGAATTTGTGTTGGTTTTTTTTTTCCCTTTCCTTTGATTTGCTTTCACACACACAAACAAATATACAATGACCTTTCTATCTTGAGCTCCATCCACTCTGAGTTTGGCTCAATAAGTAGTAGTCAGTCATACATATATTATGCAATAAGGACAATGAATGGAACATAGAGTTTTATGGTATCGGAATATTCAGAATGGCTTACTTCATGGACACCACTGATGCAATAGCAGAATTTAAATCAGGAAAGGGAGGAGAATCTGTTCTCTTGAACTTAAACCCTAAAAAATCATCTGTGTATCCATAATAAGTAACAGCTGAAAAATAAATCTTAAGTCTCTGTCCTGGTTCTGGCTGGGNTTTATTCCACTGGTGTCTTTTGCCACAGACTCCAGTAATCCTGACAGATTGAGCCAATGACTCAAAAGAAACTGAAGCATAGTATCAGATCAATTTAATCATTTACTGACTTGCCCTTCAAATATGGTAAGTGATGGATCAGATTAAGTTCCCCAAGTGCTTTCTCTGGAAGGCACCAAATGAGAAAATCATAGCTTGATCAAAGAGACCTTCTGCTTTTTGACTTTAATTCTTTTATTACTCCCTCTTATTCAACTGAGCCATATGCAATATAGATGTTAATTGCCTACCTGCCTGAGAATAAAAGAAAAGGTGTCCAGCAAATCCTCTGTACATTGACTACAATTCTACTGCTCTCAGGCAAGTGTACACCCAGGGAATTATTCCTCCTGATGTTTTCAGGGCTAGTATCTCTCTCTCTGATATTGTTTCTTGATTCCATTGCGATCTTCTCCCAAGTAACAAGGGACAGGACAAGAGGAAATGGCCTCAGGTTGCACCAGGGGAGGTTTAGATTGCATATTAGGAAAAATTTCTTCACTGAAAGGGTTGTCAAGCCTTGGAACAGGCTTCCCAGGGAAGCGGTTGAGTCATCATCCCTGGAAGTATTTAAAAGATGTGTAGATGTGGTGGTTAGGGATATGATTTAGTGGTGGACTTGGCAGTGCTAGGTTAATGGTTGGACTTGATGATCTTAGAGGTCTTTTCCAACCTAAATGATTCTATGATTCTATCTTTTGTCTTGGCCTTCATTTGCTATTCCTGGCATACAGAAGAGGAAGTAAAAGTCTATGGCCTTAAACATTTCTGCATAAAAATGTAGAATTTGATAATGTCTTTTCTGGCTGTTTTCCAAATGTATGCATGGAGCTCAAAGAGTCAACCTGGTGTTACAGAATAAGCAGTCTTTGTCTTGTGTTGGAACATTCTTTGTCTGTTTGGTTTTACTAGTAGTAACACATATAACTTTTCAAATATGTTAATGTTTTCTGCTGCATGATTTCCAATACTATTTATATATGAAATTATTGTTTTATTCCTTTCCTGGTTTTTTGGTTATTTAATTCCAGGTTTGTTTACTGAATGTACATTTAGTCTCATACTTGGATAAATTATGATGTGTTAATTTCTTGCTTTTTCATTCATCATAATACCAAAGGACATTATCTAAAGGGTAACTGTCTGCATTCACATAAGAACTGCTCTCATTTCCCTTTCTATTCACTTCAGAAGAAGATTTTTTAATCCTCACCTCTCTGTTACTTCCTATGCCCTAAAAAACCATCCAGGGAATTATTTTCTGTGCAGGTGGTTGGTAAGGATGGACATGGAGGGATTGTCCCTACGTAAACAAGATTTGAGTCCAGTTAGGGTTATTGCCAAAGTCATTATACAAATTGGTAGTCACTGATGCTAAGTAGGATAGAATCAATGTCAGTACATATGGGTCAGTGGCATTTATTGTAACACATGCTACTCTCCTACCAGACCTACATTACTCTGGTTATGTCTGCTAAGCTTTTGCCACACATACACTTTAAAGGTTCAAAAGTACTTTAGAACTACTAACTACAGGATTTTTAGAGGTGCATTTAAAAGTGTATATTTTTTAGTGATTGAGTTGTATGTGTGCTTCTGTATCACATGGACATTTTGGAGCATCAGGTGGCAGTCAATCAGCAGAAGGCATAGCGTGCAGAAATACCAAGACAGACTACTGATCAAATGACAACTGACTTGGAATTAAAAGGATAATTCTCAGGAAAGCAGTTCCCATTTTTTGCAGGAGCAATTTTGTGCTAAGAAAGAACAAGAGACTACTTACCTTTTACTTCTCCCTGTTTTCCCCCTCCCTTACCTCTGGGATTTATGTCAAAAGATTGGGCATAATTACATTTACTCATGCATGCATATAGAACATAGCAAGGGATGGGGAGTGGAGGGAAAACACATCTTTTCTCTGTTTATGTACTTGTGGAGAAATAACATAGGTTTTCCACTCTTGTGAGTGAAACTGACAGAGGAATGGATTTTCCCCACTTTCAAAAGAAAAAGTACATGTTGGTATTTCCTTTAAAAATATGATCCAAGAGATCTTAAAGGAAGCTTGAGTAACTCTACAGTTGACAGCTAGAGGGTTGAGTCAATTCTTACAGGATCTGAAGCTGTTCTTGCAGAAATCCTGGATCACTTTAACCACAAGTTTTTACATTAGACTATAATGTGTGCTGAAGTGCATTCTTTTCCTTTTGTGGGCTCCATTCCTTATTTGAGTGATGTCACTATAAGACTGCTGATTATCAGCTTTGAAAGGCCATGGTGACTGGAGGAGGTTTCTGGGACTAGAAAAAGAAAAATGTCACATCCATCTTGAAGAAGGTGAGGAGAAAGACCAAGGAAACTGTAGGCTGGTCAGCCTCGTATCAGTCCCTGTGAAGTTTGTGGATCAAAATCCTCTTTGAATTTATTTCTAAATATATGAAGAGCAAAAGGTGTCTGGGAACAGACAACATGAATTTAACAAGGGTAAATCATACATAGCCAACTTGATTCTTTCATGTGATAAGATGACAAGGGGAGGGCAGTGGATGTCATTTACCTTGACTTCAGCAAGTCTTTTGACATGGTTTTCCATAAAATGAGATGAGATATGGATTTGGTAAGGTGTTGAAAATTTGGCTAAATTACCAGGCTCAAAGGGTTATGATCAGCAATATGAAGACCGGGTTTCAGCCAGTTGTTAGTAGTTCTCCTCAGGAACCAATAACAGGGTCAACACTTAGGTATCTCTATATTACATAGATCTATCTATTGATTTATATAGACATATACAAATACAGTTACCGATATCATCCATCTCTCTCCCTACCTTTCGCTATGTGTGATTTGGTGTCCTCTGTGAATTTGCTGAAAGTGCAGTCTGCCCATTATACATGTAGTAGATACAAATATATGTCTGTAGTTATATAGATACATTTTTATGGATATCTGTAGATACAGATATATAGTCAGCAATATGCCCTTGCAGCAAAGAAGGCTAACTGCATACTGTGCTGTATCTGCATTTATGTAGCCAGATTCTCATCATTATTTGGCACTTGTGAGACCACATCTGGAGTATTGTGCCCAGATCTGGACTTCCCAGTACAAGAAAGCCATTGGCATACTGGAGTGAATCCAACAAATGACCAGTGAGAGGGTTTGAGGCTGGAGTACTTGACATGAGGAGAGCCTGAGAGAGCTGGTTTGATCAGCCTGGAGAAGAGAAGACTAGAGGAGGTTTTACTGTTATCTACAGGTACCTATATGTACAGTGTAGAAAAGTTGAACCAGAAACTTCTTGAAGATGTATAGTTACATGACAAGCAAAAGTCAACTTGTTTCAGGGAAAATTCCATCTGTATGTAAGAAAAAAAAAAAAACCTTCACTCTGAGAACGACTGAACAGTGGGATAGGTTGCCCAGAGAAGTGATGGAATTTTCCCTGTTGAAAATACTGAAGACTCAGCTTGACGAGGCCCTGGCTAATCTAATCTAAGGTCCTCCTCTCAACAGAGAGTTGAAGCAGGTGTTCTCCGGAGGTTCCCTTCCAAACTAGACTTGTGTGATTCTAGGATTCTAAGCTGGAACATGAGAAATTCCACTTAAATATAAGAAAGAAAACTTTTTCCTCTGTGAGGGTGATTAAACACTGGAAAAGATGTCCGTAGAGTTTGTGGAATCTTCATCCTTGAACATGTAAAAAACTCAATTGGATACAACCCTGAGCAGCAGCTTTAACTGGACCTAGTTCGAGAAGTGGTTAGACTAGATGACTTCCAGAGGCCCTTCCAACATAAAAAATCCTGTGATTCTAATGTTTTTCATATGATGATCACTTATTGTAGAACCATTTTTCCCTCCCTAACTGTCCATGAATATTCAGGTTGAAGCCAAAGCTACTGAAATTTCTGGACTTTTACAGTGTAGCTACGGATGTGCAGATTGAGGTAGAAAGGTGATGTACTTCAGAGGCAAATACAACTTAATATGATATGGCTTCTATGTTCTCCATTCCATACAAATACTAGTGTAACTGCGGGAAATGATACAATAATTTGTAATGATACAGATTATTAAATTAAGGAGATTAAGAAAATTGCTTTCAATCCCTATCCATAGAATTTGCAGTTAAACTTGACATGTCTTGCAGTTTGAACATAAATTGCCAAACCAAACAGAATTCCTTGTTCAATTTCTTAATAAAGTATACAAATGCAAGGTCAATATGCTGCTGTGTTTATTCATATTTGTAAGAATTATGTATTCATTGTTGCCTAATATAAGAGACACATCAACTTATAATGAAATAGAAAAGGGGAAAAGTCATGTTAAAGTTGTAGACAATAATGTAGAAATTAATAATAAAGCTTTATATTGTCATCATTTTCAGCTGCCTCCTTTGTAGTCACAGCAGATTCTTCAGGAATTGCCTGTTTATGCTTATACAACACACAGAATCAAATCAAAGGCAGCAGCATTTTTACATATCTTGTTTACAAAGTAGCCCTAAACATAAAAATGTTATTACAAAATGACACTTATACCTAATAATCTCAGCATTAAATTATTGGAGAAAAAAGTTAACTAGCTTAATAACAGCTTGTCCAACTGCACAAAGACAAGCTCAGAATTGTTCGGTTTGGTTTTTTTTTCATTTTTTTTCCCCATCCACAATGCTTTATTACAGCACCCTGCAGACAGTAAAGTATCTCTTGTTGTGACAAGTTATTGATCTTGTTTTCCTCTGAGAACCCTAACAAGTCAAACTGCAGCTTCCTGAAATATACAGCTGGAGCAGTACTTTGCAAGGGGTACAAGTTATGAAGAAATTTGCTCTCCAGTGTTTAGCAGAAAAATGAAATTATACTAGTATAAATATGTGCAGTTTTGTCTGGGAGTAGTAAAGATGGTCTAAAGCTTAGCAAGCCTATTCAGCCCGTCATTGGTGACACCACCTCCTCTCCTCTGCTCCTCTCAAGGTTAATCCTGACCTTGTATCCTAAATTCTGAATAAGGAGGGGAAGGTAAAGAAACATGATATAGAAAAATAATTTGATTCTGTCAAGGTAAGGACAGGAGAAGAAGGTCTCTTCTGGCTTAATAAAGAATTAGAAACTGCTGTCATCCCACATATTCCTATTGCTTTAACATCAAAAATATGATTTGACTGTGCATGGGAAAAAGGGAACCACTTTGCTGGGATGCACAGAATAGATTTTGTTGATGATCATAAAGTGGATCTGAGGTGAGCTTGAGAGTGACACGTTGACTTAACCTGCTTAACAACCTACTGAGACAGACAGTTACTTTGTTGCCAATAGGCAGTGTCATCAGTTTGTATGGAAAGTTTCTTTTATATTCTTTGAACTGTGGCAAGTATAAGGACTTATTAGATGGAAGTGCATGATCTAGCTTTATCACAAACAATAATCTCTGACCTTTCTAACTCTGTAGTTCAATGAACAAAAATATGCATCTACTAAAGCTCCTTCTACTTTGAATGCTGCTGTGGCCCATGTTGACTCCCTCACATCACAATCAGTTGGGAGCTCAAAGAATGTGACAGTGTTGTGTAAACCTGGTATTAAAAACGAAAGGGAAATTTTCTTTTAGCATCAAGTTGCCTTTTTTGTTATTACAAACCACATAATCCCTGCAGGTAAATTATCTTAAGCAATGTTCAAGATGTATTGACTTTTAAAACAGATAGTAGATTATAATTTTCAGTCTACAAGAGAAGTCTTAAAAACTGAATTATCTCTATTTAACCGTTAGAGTAACAATTAGACAGTATTGATTTTGCAAGTCCAGTGCCAATGCTCAGCTAAGCATGCAGATGTTTTGCCCAGCTTTTGCCAGATTTCCATTTGTGAGACTAAAGTTCAAATGTTCTGTTATTATTATTATTACTATTAGTATAGAGTTACATATTTTTCTACCATAACAATGTACTAAAGAAATATATGCAGATTCTCATCAGACCTCAGAACTTCATTATGTGAGAAAAGATGCAAATATGAAGCAAAAAGGACCACAACTATCATAAGTATCTAATAGTTGTCTTTTGTGACAAGATGCCAGACATCAATGATGCAAGCACTTGGAAAGCTGGATATAGAGATGTGAAAGAAAAGACTGTGAAACAAATATACTTCACACAATCAGCTAAGCAATAGTCTCAACTTGCCTCCTGCCTAGCAGTGCTAAATGGTTTTGGAGGCATCACCACAGTGGAGAATCTCATGGAAGGATCTGAGGCAGGATAACATACTTCTGTGTTTTGCATCTGTAAAAGACATTGGAGGCGAAAGTGTTTAAGGTTCTTTGACAGAGAAACTTCCTGTATGTTAAGGCCAGCAGCACTGGTACAGCTAAATTATGAAAGATGTAAGGTATAAAAACAAGAGGCAAAGTCTGACCCTGATGAAGTCAATGGTTATTCCTCTATTCACTTCATTTGAAGTTGGGATTTTACCATGAAGTTTTTACATTATATGAAGGCACATAGGGAACATGTGAAGAGGGTGAAGTAATGTGAGTAATAAGAAAGAAAGAAAATTTCTAAAGTCATTCAAGATTCTGCTTTTAAGTGAGCTATGTCCTCTTAAGAAGCAAGTGTGAAACAGTCCTGCCAAGGTATTGAACTTGTGAGAAGGAAGTTCAGAGGCTATTGTAGGCATCTCACCAGGTCGGCCTGAAAATCAGAAGATATTTTTCACGTAATTGTGAAAATGTAGCCAGGGTCACACAATGCAGGCCTGATTTGCAGAAGCAGCTGCCTTCTTTTGAAATTTTGGGAGTTTTATATCCCAAAGAGCCAAGACATTAACCTGGAAGAACTGCATTTTTAATGAAAAAAACATTTGGTTTTGGGCTTATCAGCAACCATAAAAATATGGCTTGGCATTAAAAAAAAGTCTTTATTAAGGAGTAATTCATGGCTACAAAATATATTTTTTTTTTAATATGACTCAAATTATCCTATGTACTGAGACTCACGGACACAGATAAACCAGATGCACACTAAAATTTCTGGAGTCTGCTTTAATAATCTCCAGTTAAATTTTAAGATCTAAGTAGAATTTGATAGATTTAATAGTCTAATTAAAATTGATACAGTCTATATTTGCTTGTATTTTTGTTGAGGTTAGATTTATCTAATCCAGTAAGTCTCTGGTATAATATCAAAGATGGCGGTACATCAGTATTCAGTTATCCCCTCCATCATTACTAAATACTTTTCCAGTAGAGAGAGAAAGATTGTATATTTCCCTTTAACTTAATACTTGTGCTATATGAAACTTTTTATAAACAAACAAAACATTTCTGGTGCTGGACTAGCAGGTCATCTTTGATAGCTAACCACAAGGAAAGACTTCTAGATTTGGAGCCGTTTTCGGCAGACCCTGACTATGGTTCTCAGGTAAAACAGCACAGCACTGGTGGCTCGTAGAACTATTTGAAAAGCCAGTAACTCATGGCATGTTGAATTGACATGATCTTAAATGAAAAACACCTTATTGGGGAAAAATAGAATACTGAAAACATAAATATCTTCAAGTCAAGTAGGTCGCTTATGCATAAATCATTTTATTCGGAGCATTTACTGAATAGAAATTCTGAAGATTTTTATTTTCAGCCCTTTAGTGACATACTCGTGAAAAGTGACAGAATCTTGTACTGCAATGAGTCTGGTAAGGTGGTTGTAGTAAAGGCTGTTCTGTGCACTGATTAATTAAGGAAATAATGGGTTTTCTTTGGGCTTATTTTGAGTAGCATAGAATGTCCTAAAATCAAGAGCTGATACCTAGTCACACATTTAAGGCGATCTTAAAACGGAATGTTACAGACTATGCCAAAGATACCAGCTTGAATCCGGATATAATTTTTCCTCTGCCTTTTATGCAGCTGACTCTGGAGTCATGGTGCCCTTCTCAAGAGACTGCTTACTGAGAGTTGAGGCAGCAATGGCTTTGTGAGAAATAATATTGGCAAGATTATTCACCACCACCCTCCACCTTTTGTTTGTAAATTTTGCCAAAACAACTTCCTGCTCCATAAAATTTTTCCAAGTATCTATGCATATTGTCTTCTTCTGGCTTCATGTTGCACAGTGTATCCTGACTGCTTAACTGTGGATCAGGGTTCCACTTCCCACCTAGATTGCATCCTCTCAAAAAAATCTGGCATTCTTTACTTGTAACCTCCTACAGCAAGGGTATGTGGGCCAAATAGCCAAACCTGTTGGTTTATTTTCAGAATCCTTTCCTTCTCTACTAGGTCTTTGCTGCCTATGAAAAAGCTAGTTGCAAAAGCTAATAAAAATCAAAGTATTAAACAGAATCAGAAGTAGCAGAGTTTTCTTCCTTTTGTAGTCCATTTGTCTCAGATCTTTACAGTGGATTATTGTGGGACACCACAATGGAAGTGCCATATCATGTAAAAGAAACTGCTGGCAAGGTTCAGGTTAGGGCAGAGCTCTGAATGCCAAACAGCACCTTTCTGAGCATTTCATTTTTGTTTGCATTGGTACTTTTCCTTTTAAACTCTGTGTATGTGTGGTGTGTGTGTGCGTGTTGATGACCTTTTCTAATAGAATAAATAATAAATCAGCAGCAGGACACAAAATGATCAGCCTCTTTAAAAACTGGTGGTATTGCTGTTAGTGTGAAAGATCTAACTATTCCATTGTCATTTATTATCTTGAAAATAAATATATATATGTACACACATATACACACACATGCATGTACAGAGTAGGAGAACTGCATGTCTGTTACCATGGAGCATGGAATGGAAGGAACAAAAACTGGAGCTGAGTGACTTCAGACATGAAGTAACACACAGAAAAAGCAATTCATATACTATATTACTATGCATACTGGACAAAATTTATCAAGCAATGCAGACTACAGGGCTTTGTACTGTTCTCTATTGTATAGCCAAAGCTGAAATATAGGCAATGTTACATTGATCAGACCTTTCAACCTTTCCCAGATACATTTGCACAATTGTCACCATTGTCATTCTGCTTGTAGCCGCAGAGAGGGGCAGAGTAACGATTTAAAAAGAGCCAGCACCTCTGCTAGTCTGCTCTGGCTCCTATAACAATGGAACGTTCTTCAGCCAGAGCAAACATTCAGGGTGTTTCTGTGTTAATAAATTGAACAAGGCTGGCACACAGGTGCAAGAGATGACATGCAATCATCCAAAGAGTTAAATTGTTAGCATAACACCTAGCATAGATTTGGCCTGGTGTAATTAGCCCTATCCAAGGAAAGTCCAGGCACCCCCTGGGAAATGGCCAGTGGCTGTACCATAATAAGTGATCTCTGGGCCACAGAATGATTACTGAGCCTATTTACTGTTACAGATGTAGGCAAAAAATCTCTTTCTCCTTCCTCGTACGTTGCCACATATGTCTGGTTTCTTACTGCTGGCAGAGAGGGTCACAGAGAGTTGAAAGAAGTTAGTGGATTTGTGCTGGAATTGTATGCCTGTATCTAAAATACTAAGTGCAGCTGGCCCTGCCCATCTCAAAAAATAATATAAAAGAACTAGAAAATGTTCAGAAGAAGGCAAAAGAAAGATTAAGTATTTTGAATGGACCATTATAAGAGGAATGGCTGACTGCTCTCTGAATCTCTAGCTTGGAATGATGACAGCAGGAGGATGGCATTAGAGACATCTGTAAAATTGTGAACAGCCAGGAGGGAGTGACTGAGAATCTCGTGTCCACATCTTCTTTCTCCCAGTACAAACACTTTGGGCATGTACTGCAGTCAGCAAACAAACGGAGCTCTTTTTTCAAACAGTTTGTATTTAAGCTCTAAAACTCCTTGTTATAGGATGTCTACGTAATTTCAAGAGCAGACTGGACAGATTCCTGGGGAAATAAATTCTGTGGGGTTTACTAAATACACATGAACTAGCTCTGGCTCAGTAATTAGAGTCTGAGCAAGCTTTCAGAAATATTATATGCCTACCCTGATTTGTACTCCCTGGGCATCCATTTCAGCCAGTGCTGGAAGCAGCACATTCAGGTGGGTGTACTGTTGGTCTGATACAGTTCTTGTATAGCCTTGCTGAAGTCAAAGGAAACAAAATCATGACATGGGAGTAGTAGATGAAAGGAGAGCAGTTGGGCTGCTGTACGAAAACTCCCAAAATCTGCCTATGACTCAGGTGGACCATGTCAGCTAAAGACCCAATGAGTTCAACTAATAGTTGTATTCCTGTTCAGAAGAAACAGAACATAATGAGAGGTCTGAAAAGGAGATAGATATTACAAAAGTACCAAAGTAAGCCAAAAATCAATGGGCCTGTGTTTACTGCCCGCAAAACTGTAACTGTGTCCATGGAAATACATATACAAACCAGTGCTGATATACCTCAGCAGGGCACTTAAAGTATTGACCCAATCCATAGGCTGAATCTACTGTTTCTCATGGTGGGTTTTTTTGTAGAATTTCTGGTGTCTTGAAGATTTACTGACCAGTATCTTGTTTTATTCATTATTACTCCTAATATCATACATCAAATAAATTTTACATCATTATGATGGAAAAACATTGAATTTTTGATTGAAATCAACTATAGAGAAGTTTCAATTTTCTTGCAAGGAAGATGTGGAAATTCTTTCCATAGTTTTAATGTAAAATTTATACAGAACCTCAATGATTTCTTTATCCATGAAGACAAACTACAAAAGTATCTGTAAGTAGAGAATACCAAAGTACATTTGTACTCTCTATGCATTCTTTGAGCAATCTCACTAAAACAAAATGTAAATTTGTATGAAATAAGCATTAGGCTAATATTAAAACTGATAAAAGACAAGTGATTTTGTGATTTATTATAGTCTCATTGTATAATGACACTCTACCACCACATTCTGAAAGACATTCATGAAAAGAAAGCCATTTGCATCAAAACTTCATGGTCACCAGTTGATATTTTACTTACCTGAGGAGTAAAAAAAAAACCAGCTAGTGTGTCTATTATAAAACAAATATTGACCTTTTCCCACAAAACTATTGCTCATGAGTAATAAAATTTCATTGGACTGTGAATTACTCTAATGGTATGGCCTTTTGCTGTAGGCATTGTGCAAGAGGACCTGTAATTTTGTGTTTCGGACATCATTTAACTGCTGTTATTCTAAAGTATGATTCATATTTTCCTGCTAGGAACAAATTCTTTCACTTTCTTTGATAATTACATTTCAGCTTCTCCCATTTTTTCCCTGTATACTTGTCATAATCCCCAAAATATACATTGCAACATAAAACTGTATTCTAAAGAGTAGTTGTGTAGTAGAATAGTGATTATCTGTACTATAAATATAAAAACGCTAAATGAAGATTTTGTCTACTGGAGTTTTTTTTTTTTTAATTTGAATGAACATTTCCACATTATTTTTTTTTTAAATATATCATAAGCCTAAGGAAAAGAAATGGAATAATATAAATAGCTTCAGAGAGAAGAGAAATTTCCTATTCCTATAGAAATCGGTGGACAAGTACTCCAGAAACTGTATGTCTGAATGTCTTTTAAATGCTCTTGTTACTTTCTAGGATGCTGAGACATAAATCTAAGTGAGAAGAGAAGAGACTAGAACATTTATTGCCCACCCTCTCGTAAGTCAGAGCTGTAGTCAGTAGGCTGCCATGTAGAAGGCAGGCCCTGTTTCACTACGTCTGCCTGTTTCTGAATGCGCTGGCCTTTGTGGTGCGTTCAGTGCTGCGCAGAGCAGAGCTCGGAGTGGTGTGTGAGCGTGTGTGTGCGTGTGTCTGTGAGGGTTCACATACATGTTATAAACACAATGAACACAGCTACAGAAGCAGGCTCTCCGAGGACTTGGAAGTCCTGGTCTGTGAATCTGAGGCATTAATTGGTAGGCTGATGCTGAGGTGTTCAAGTCAGTGAAACAGAGGTGTTTTGGAGCATGTGCAGGAACAAAACTTTTGGTACTTAAAAGTATATTCACCTTGAATTTCATTTAAAAGCATATGATGATATTTAGTCTTTTGGATACACTTCAGAAAAAGAAGGCATGAGATTCAAACATAATTAAAACATCCAATTGTTTAAGAGCACAAACTTTTCTACAGGAGTTGGAATTCATGTCAGGATTGTGAACAAACCAAAATAAGCAGAAATTCTAACCAATGAGAAAGAGATTAAAGGGGAAAAGTAGCTAGTAATGAAATAAATATTGAGATCACCTGCTAAGATTGAAATGTGTTAACATTGATGAAATACTAATAAAATAAGGCAAGGGATAAAATAAAATAATGCTACAAACAGCTACTTCACAAGCACTTCTGTAATGAAAAAGTGCCTACTACCAAATCACAAAATGTGTGGCTCATTGCTGGCAATAGCACTCTGAATGTTATGCTCAAACAGAAAGGGAAATATTTGTCATTGTGTGGAAATCAGACATCTTATCAGTGCAATAATTAGGGGCACACAAAAACCACATTATAACCCCACAGAGAACATTCTTGATAAACTTCCAGATTTTGTGCAACTAAAAATTCAATACTTCAGATCAAACTTGACTTGAAAGGACATAATAGATATTTCTTTTTTTAATGAAATGCCACAGGATGTGGTACAAGGGAAAAAGACTTGGAAGAACAGGTGCATATAATAAGTTGCTTATCAACATACACAATAAACAAATAGAAAAAAGAGAGAAACAGAGAATAAGAATGCAAAGGCTTTTATAAATCAATCAATCAAGCAAATCAAATCAAGGCAGCCTGCAAAGAAATGACACAGACTCTTCATTTTTAATTGCTAAAATCTCTGGGGGCAAACAAAAGCAATTGGAACCCAGGAATACAGTAGTTTGAAAAGAGGAAACATTTTAATGGATCTAGGGAGCCTGAAAAATATATGTAAGGATGTAATGGTTAGTTTACATCTAAAGACAGATTAGAGATTAATTTTGTGGGTAAAATATGAACAAGCAAGCAGAAAAATAATTTTAAAAAAGGTCAGAGATTATTATATTTCAATGAAGTACTTGATGCAGAACCATGAAAACCAAGTGATAATTCATGATGCATCTAGTCATTCCAGGCAGCATTTTGAAATGGATTTATTCACACAGAGGTGTCCATTAGCCACCAATAGCTGATAATTACAGTTTTGTGGTTTGGTTTGGTTTCCAATAACTTTACTAAGTAACATATTATCTGGCAATATATCATATTAAGCCTAGGCAATATTCACTAGACACAAGTTTTGCAGTGAGTTTTCTTGTGAATAACAGAAGACAAGACATATCTGAAAAACTGTAAAGGTTTGAAAAGGACTGATTTTTTGATATAACCAGCAATCCAACAAACAGAGGAGCTGAAAAACACATGCACAAGTAGCCAGATACCAACCAAGCTAAGAGAAGAGTCACAGTGCTTCTTTTGATTTACTTTGCTGTTGAATCACCCACATTATCTGAGACTTCATTTGTGTAATTAATGAATGGGTGGTACAAATCAAAAGCACCTGCAAAAGCTCTCTTTTTTTTAATGTCCACCCTTATAAATCCAGTTGACTGGGCAACAGAGGGCAGAAATACAAGGATATCTGTTAGAATAAAGCAATGTTGAAATAGTTGATGGTACCATGGCACTGTAACTGAAAAAGAGAGGTCATAGGTGTTACAGCATGGAATGGACAGCTTGGAACAAACAATCTTGCATACTGGAAGCCTTCTGATAGTTAGACAACCACAGCTACTAATGGAAAGATGATCTGTGGTAATGAAACCGTGGCTGAAACCATGAACCTGCAGAGCCTTTTGCACCACCAAAGAGCAGAGGGAAATCAAAGGAAGTAAGACAAGCATCATCAGCAACAGTATAGAAAGTGTGCTTTGGGGGAGAAGAGTAAGTTAAACTTGGAGAACAGGGCTACAATATGTCCTGATGCTGTTATTGACTGAAAATATTAGTAACAACATCTACAAATGTAATGAGTTTAAAAGGGGTACAGCATTCTTGAAAATATTCCAGTTCTAACAACAGTGTAAGAAATTACTTTAAGATAACGTTTCTTTGTCACTGTCTCCTTTATGTGCTGAGCTGCTAAAACAGAATGTGGGTTTTCTATTGCTCCGAGCAGCTTAACCTTGCCCAGAGAGAGAGAGACACAGAGAGGTGGAAAGAGTGAGAAACCCTCTCATATCAGATAAAGAATTGGAAAGGAATCTGAGTACAACTAAAACATTTACAGGGCAGATCCTAATTTGGTGGAAATCAATTGAAACCTGAAATAGCAATTTCCACTAGCTAAACACCTAAGCCTTAATACGTCCATCACAGTTTAGAGCAAAAAGTGGTTTAAGATTAGGAAAAAACTTCAACTTGAATAATCTAGTGCTACAGAAATATTTTGAATAGACTCATTCTGTACTAAGCAACAGTTTAGTAATAAGTTGAAATAACTCTCAGCACAGAAACAGGAGAACATTTGTTTCCCAGTATTTTACAGTTAATGGTCAATTATTCAGGCCAGTCATCTGATAGAGTTGCTAATCCTGAGTGTGCTACAAAAATAACAAAATGTTTCCTTTAGGTATGTCTTGCTTAAATAATAAAACAGGCATTCTAACGAAGGAATATTGTCATGTCAATTTTACAGATTAGGTCTGCAGCTTAATACCCTGACATGACAGCATCACGTGCTGTGGGCCTTAGCCCCACAAACTACTTTAGGTGGGCAGGACCCTGTAGTTACAGGAAACAGCTTGTCAGATTATGGTGTAGGCAGAAGATCCGTGTTCCCCATTAAATGCTTGACTAGTGTGTACCCCTTCAGCTCATAGCAGTGGTCCCCATCATTCTCTGGCTTTATATAAACATAAAGACAATACCTGAAATAACAAAAGGCATTTTTATCAAAGCTTATAAAATACCTATTGGAAAGAATAATAGTAAATTTATTGTCAAATAAGGAGCTTTCTAGATTCTCCATCAAATCCTAAAGATCATATTAATCCTAAAATACAGCCTCAAAGGGATCATAAATACAAACTGTGTAACTTGAATGGCATCAAATTTTAAAATAGATATTTACCTACAAAATAATTTGTTTCAAATTTGAAAATAAATTTTAGCTGACATAGTAAAAGGATGGGATCTATGACAAGTTTATAACAGTAATACATAAAATACATAGAATTTTAGCAGTCCTGTGGATTTCTAGTTAAGATTAATTCTGTCTTTGTATCGTTGCCACTGTTTCTAATCACTATAAATGAGATGGCTTCGGAAAGCCAATCAGAAATTCAGAATTGCACCATATCTTGGAGGATGACGGACATCTTTAAACGTCTTCTGAAAGATAGCATGTATTAATTTTATATTTTTATTAATTTCCCAACTTAAAAAAATTACAGATTGTGCAGAATCCTCGCATAACAATATCCTCTATACACTTTCTATAACAGCAAGTATTAGATCCACTGTGATACAGATCCATCATAAAAGGTATTATGTACATGATTTAACAGTTTATTGACTCTTTCACATAAGCCAGAATGTGAGTAATCCATGAGGATCTCCTGAGGGGAGCTACTGTCTACTCAGTACTTGCCACGATGCACTTGGTGTACCATGTCCAGTTCTGGTACCCCCAGTTCAGGAAAGATGCAGACAGACTGGAAAGGGTCCAAAAGAGGACCATGAAGATGATCAAAGGGCTGGAGAACCTGTCCTAGGAGGAAAGACTGAAGGAGTTAGATCTTTTCTCTCTGGAGAAGAGAAGGCTCAGGGGGCACCTCATCACAGTATTCCAGTACTTAAAGGGCGGCTACAAAGAGGATGGAAGCTCACGCTTCACACGGAGCCACATGGAGAACACAAGGGGCAACAGGTACAAGTTGTACCGGGAGAGGTTTCATCTCAATATAAGAAAGAAATTTTTTACAGTGAGAACAAGCAATCACTGGAACAACTTCCTCAGGGATGTGGTAGAGTCCCCATCACTGGAGATTTTCAAGATGCAATTGGACAGGGTGATAGATAATCTCATCTAGGCTCCCTATCCCACGAAAGGTTGGATCAGATGATCTTTCAAGGTCCTTTCCAACCTGGGCTGTTCTATGATTCTGTGACTTCTCCTCCAGGCTTAAAAAGCCCCAGTCCCGCAGCCTCTCCTCACAGGGCAAGTGATCCAGACCCCAGACAGCTAGTAGGCCCTCTGCTGAACTTGTTCCAGCACTTGTTCACTATCTTTCCTGTACTGGGGAGCCTAACACTTGGACAGAGTATCCAGATGGGATCTTATGAGTGCTAAGCAGAGGAATATAATGCCTCCACTCAATGTCCTGGCTGTGACCCTGTGAATACTGCCCAGGATGCTGTTGGCCATCTTTGCAGCCAGGGCACACTGCTGACTCATGCTCAGCTTGTGTCTGCCAAGACCCCCAGGTCCCTTCCCACAGAGCTGCTCCCAGCCAGGCAGGCACCAGTCTGTGCCCTTGCACCACTGCTTCCTGCCCAGGGGCAGCGCTTGGTGTTTGTCCTTTCTGAACTGCACATTCTGTTGGCTTCTGCCTCCAGCCTGTGTAGGTCCCTCTGAATGGTAGTCCTGCCCTCAAGCATGCACCTGTTCCTCCAAATGGGTGTCATCTGCAAATGTGACAACAGTGCACTCCATTGCCTCCTCCAGGTCACTGACAAACGTGTTAAACAGGAAAGATCTCAGAACAGAGCCCTGAGGTATTCCACTTCTTGCTGATCTCCAGGTAGATGAAAACCCATTAACACCACCCTCTGAGCCTGATTATCTAAACAGTTATTTACATGTGCCATAGACCACCCACTCAGACTATAACATCCTGATTTTCATACCGGAATATTTTAGGAGAGATGTCAAAAACCTTGCTAAAGTTGGGATGAATGACATCCACTTTCATGTCATTTCACTTCACCCTCCAATATTCTGCATGCAGTTTCTTTTCTCAAAATGATGCTGATACCCTTAGCAGATGTGGTTTCATCTTTAAGAGAGTTCCTGATAATATAGGGAATTTTTAAATATTCTAACTTTTTCTCTTCCATGATGATCTTTCCAAGTACAAACTGTAAATTTTCATGTCCTGATATTACATTTCTTTAAAACCTGTTTTGGCTTGTCTAATCTTGTTGTCAAGATCACAGTTATTTATTATCTGTTGGCTCTCTCTCATATCTATTATTAGAAAATACATGCAACTATATGTTCTTTATAACAATGATTTACAAACTGCAAAAAATATGATTATGAAGATCAATGGTGTTCAATATGGCCCTCCATTGGTAATGGTGCCCTTCAATCACATGTGATCCACACTCCACAGGAATGTTTAAAGGCTTTTAAGTACAATTATCTGGTGCCACTACAGTTGCCCATATTTTTCAGGCACCTGAATTACTTCCCATCCTCTAGTTTATTTGTCTGTGGCATCTTACCCAGCAATAGAAAACATTTTTAATTTTAATCAATCATCAATACCAATGGACTTTTAAAAAAAATCCTCTTTTTCTCTAAAACATTTTGAAATCATACTTTATCTATTTAATCAGTGCAGGGGTTACTTTTTTCTGCTGGTATTTCTGCAGTAATATTCCATCCTTCCTCACTGCTTCCACATTGCTTTTTAATTTATTCTTAGAATAACATTTCTTCATCTACATTTTTCAGTTGAATTTTCTCAAAATACCTTGTGGATCCCAACTCTGCAAGCCTGCGGTATGACAAAGCTATACTCTTGAGCCCTAGTTGATGAACAGGTGGGCAGAGAAGAGCTGATTTCTCCATCTTGTCATGTGATCTCCAGAGAAATTCTCGCTCTGATTTCCTTCTGCTATTTAATCCTTCTTTGAGGATGGAAATGTCGCTCAAAGAGATACCACACGCAATTGCTGTGAAGACACAGCAAGTCCCAAAAGAGTCTGAGCTCAGAAGACAGACACAGACCAGGAAGCAGACTGGTACCTATAAGCCTGCATATGAGAACAGATTCCAACTCAAAATGGAGGGAGTTAGCTTAATTTAGACCCAATTATTTTTGACAAAGATTATATCTGTGCTGCAGGAGATGTGATCTCAACATGGATAAATTCACCTGAGCAATCTTTAGTTGAGATAATTTGGTCAACCATACATTGAAAATGGGACATCGTGGACCCAATCTCCCAAACTTAGGAATCAGGCAGGTTTCTGCAGCATAGGCTGAAATCTCAGTGCCAAAAAAGTGTTTTCCTGTTTATTGACCGAATAGATTAAAGCTGTGAATTTTTCCCTATGCTACAAGCTTATCTCCAGCTGTGGTGTACTCTCCATTAACTAGTTTTGTTTTAATGCCATTCGCTGAGCACATGAAGGTATTGACTAGAATGTTTGAAAGTGATTTCCCTGTTAACCTGTTCATGTCCAGAAGTTGCCCAGGTGGAACATGTGCAAAGTGTGAATGTGGAAGTGTGATTTATTAGTGCATTGCAATTACACATGTGGGAGAACCATCCATTATCTCTGTATATTGTTTTAAGTCATGTTCCATCTGTTAACATCTGTGCAGTTTAACCTAGTGTTACACCATAAGAGACATGCGCAAATAAGATTTTTTTCCCCACCCTTTTTCTTTTAAGCAGAGAACCACAACATTTATACCCTTGAGACACATGTAAGACAAAGGGAGGTTGCAATTTTCATTTAAATAGGGAGGTACTACTCTGCAGTGTCACACCATAGGAAGCTTTTAGTCCTCACTATCTAAAAGAAAACAAGCAGTACTACCTTAGTAGGTCTATGCAGAATTAAGCAGACAACAGACCTGTGCCTTTTTCAGTTTCTGTGTGCCTTGTCTTGCTGCTGCCATTGTTCTTAGACTGTGTACAATGGCAGCCATTAAATTCCATTGAAACAATAAATCTTCCAGTCCTTCTTTTGAAGTAACTGTTGAAAATTTAATCTACTTCAGTAGGTCAATCAATTGCAGCATTAGTGCTGATGTCAGTACATGCTTGAAATCCTTGAACTGTCTTTAAGGCCCTGCCTCCATTCCCATTGTCTATTTATGATTTTTTTCCCTAGTTGAGTTGCATACTTGGCTAGGAACTTCAACAAACTAATATTATTAACCTAACCCAATGCAACTTTCAGTCTTGCTGTTAAAATTTAACTCTTCATGGTACAACCAGTCCTGAGGCAGGGGTTTTAGTTTTGCTTTTTTTTGCCTTTTTTTTTTGCCTTTTTTTTTTTTTTTTGGTGATGAATTAATTTTGAGTTTGTCTCCAGACAAAGAATGCTAAGGAGGCTATCTCTAATAAACTATGCTTTGTGAGATAAATGACCATTTGAAGTAAATGTTAACTGGTAAACTTGAATGTAACTAAAAATTAAGACATAATCTTGGATTCAGGAGATATTTTTGTAGCATATCTTTTAACATTTCAAGGAGATTTATGCATATATATTTCATCAGGAATAGTGCCAAGATACCCTTTTTGTCTGTGTTTTTGTTACCATAGTAACAATATTACTTTTGTTAACAAGGAAAATGCTGAAAACTTCTGTATAGGCCTGAATGGGTCAGACTCCTTAGAGAAAATTTCTAAATTGGATCCCCCTGTCTAAAAAATGCTTTGTGGTCCCTCTTTGAAACATTTTCAGCATGTTTATGTAACCAACATTATTTTAATTGGGCAGATTTTGTTCAACCATGTTTTAAATATGTATTGCTATGCATCAGATTAAAATGTACTACGAGTAGAGCACTTAATATAAAACCTGAAAATAATCAAAAGGAAAAATTAAACCAACTGTGTGTATTCATGTGATAGATCTCAAGTTGGCCTCGACTTTGAGGCTTGTGCATCTAGACATTCTGGTCTGATTGCTTTCCACAATAAAGTATAATGAAAATCAGGTTTCATAATTTCTCACACAGAGAAAATTCAAAGTGGCTATGTTAGACAGTAAAAATAGAATGGACTTAGACACAAGTCTCCCCTGCTTACTGTGTTCTTGCAGGTAAATCCTTGCTACTGCATTAGGTTTGTAATTTGGAGCAAAACCATCTCAGTTTCCCTTGTTTCCAAGGCAGTTTGTCTTTCAGTCAGTGCTGAGGTGTGTCACTGTTCCTTGCTCCTCTCAGTAATCCCTCTCTTCTGCCTGACATCTTGCTTCATTTTATGTTTCTCTCAGCGTTGTCTTCTTTCTGCTACATCCTGCAACATCTAGAAACTTTCCTCCTCCTGCATTTCCTCAGCTGTCCCCAAGCAAAGCAAAAACATCTCCCTCTCCAGGCAGTTCCCCCCAAGCTACGATTGTATTGCAAGGAACAGCATGCAGCTGAAGACAAATAGATCAACCTTACAGAATTTCACACTCCTATACATCTGACCAGAGGCATGTTTCCCCAGCTTCAATGTCACATTTACACAAGAAACATATAAACATAGCTCTGCTCCAATAAGAACAAGACTGAGTCTTCCAGATCAATTTGAAACTACCCATCCATTCTCACTGCCTATAAGCTTTTCTCATTTCCTTACACGATCCCTCCTTGTATTTTATTCATGTTGCACCTGATTCAGTTCTTCAGTTCCTGAACTGAACATGTATTTTAAATGGTTATGGTCCTGAAGAATTGTCAGCTACTTTACTAGGGGAGTCTTCCTTAGATATCACACGAGAATCTGTCAAAGTTATTTTCCAGTGCTCTCAATTCAAATTAATTCATTACATGTCAAGCAGAAACCTATCAATTTTCTTGAAACTGCAACCTTTGCCTCATTCATATACTGAAAATTTGTGGGGAAAAAAATAATTCAATGAAGTAAACAAGATGCCAAGCAGATTGACAATTATGACATTAGAGCTATTGTGAGCTATAAAGTCAGGCTATAACTTCTTCCATAAAGTCAAGCATGTGAGAACAAATCCTTGTCTCTTTAACCATATTTTACAGCCTAACCTAATTTCCCTAAGATTTAGGTGGAAATTTATTGTTCAGTTCAATGAATTATATTGCTTAAAAATTATCTAGTCAAAACTCCTACAGATGTCCTTTGAAGTTTTGGTTCAGTTAAGACTCACTAAAAAAAGTGAATTGTGCCTTTTAATCATTTAGTCCAAGCAATCTCTAGCATATGTTCCAGGCAAACTGAGATTATCATCTGGAAAAAAAAATATTCACAACGTTAGACAACAATTTATAAAATTAGTCCCTGCTCATTGCTTGATTCAATCCTGTTCCAGTAATCCATGGAACAATTTACACTGAAACCAGGGGGATTTAATCTGATTCTCATTAAACATTTTCTTTGACTTTGGGTTTGTTAATTTATTTTATGCTAACTTTTTTTTCTGTTTAAATTTTATGTGATTTTTTTTTAAAATTATGAATATTGAATTGTAATGAAAGAGATTTTACATTAATACAGAACATTTTTCCAGAAGTTAGAATCAGCCTTTGCTATGCATTTGGAAGGGTTACTTGCATTTAAAAAACAAGTTAAGAGGGCTTGGATGTGGATTTTCATATAAAAGAAAAAGAATTTTCCTCCTAAATATTATACCAAAAGGAAGCAGTGACCTTAAAGTGAACAACAAAAAAGCCCTCATCCCAATCTTCCCCCCCCCCCAAAAAAAAAAAAAAAGAAATCCGTGGGTACAATTGTTAAATCATCACCATTATTTGTTACAAGAAAAAAAAGAATACTCCCTCTTACCAAATAGTCACAGTTAAAGCAAGGTACTACTGTGGAAACACAGTGGAAGGGTAAAATCTGTTTCTGGCAGGATAGGTAGGCATACTGTGAAGACCCCAGCTACAGTTAAATGTGGAGAGATTTTATTTCAGATAGCCCACAGGAAGCAATAATGTTCTTTTCTTAGGGAAGAGTGGGAGGACTGTGACAGAAAGAGAATCAGAGAGAAAGCGAGCTTTTATTACTAAGGATATGGCTAAAGTACGTATTGTGTTCTTTAGGCTACAAGGTAAGCCAAAGACTGTATTTACAGTGTGTTGGCTTTTCTCTGCTGAATATCCAAGCCCATATTCTAACTCGTGGTATGTGTGACACGAGTTACCCCATTTTAAGTGGGTAGTATTAATGAGCTGTAAATCTGCGCTCTAGCCCGTCTAATGATACTCTGAGACACTTCAAGAGGAATATGGCTGTGGCTAGGTGTGTTACAACAGGAAAAATAGTAGTCTCAGCAAAAAAAGAGAGACAAAGAACTTTTATCATGGCATGTGAGTATGGACTGATTACATCTCAGCTAATGCAAATATTCTCCAGGAATATTTTATTTTTCTAAAAAATAAAGAAGTGGATTAAAATAAAATGAAAAATTTCACAAAATTGTTTTCAAAGAGTAAAAATGTCTCAGGTTAAAAAAAAAATCAAAACCATTTTTAATGTCAATAAGTTTCATAGCTATATATTAAAGACAAAAAATTTATTCAAAATTTCACGTCAATCCAAAATTTATCTCAGTTTTATGTATAAAAGTGTAATGGTTCAACTTTCAAAATCTAAGGAACCCTTTTTTTTTTTCTTGAAGAAAATCTGTCAGATGCTAACAGCAGAGAAAGCCAGGATTTGACTTCTCTGAACATTGCAAAGAGGCTTCATTTTAGGTAACCCAGAATAATACATAAAAGATTACTTTGTGGACCCTTTCAGTAAAGTAAAACAGTGATTATGCTCACAGATATAAATGGGCTACACGAGGTACATAGGCATGCCATTTTTTCTATTAGACGCAGAGGAAGACAATATCAGATGAAAGGGTATCAGGCTGGAAATGCTGATATTAACCACAGAGTGAAAATAAAAACACATGAAAAAGTATCACACACGTAACTCTGTGTAATCTCTGTGAAACATTGGCACATCAGTGAAATAATGAAAACAATTGCTTGAGATATTACAACAGCATCCATCACTACAGTATCTCAATACCATTTCTCTGTTACATTTTATGCACACGTACAAAAACCCATGACATGCTGAAACATGAATACTTCCCCTTCCGGGTAGTTGAGCTCAGGTGAGCTACAGCAGTTCAGACAGGCTGAACTAGCAAGAAAAACAATTACACTTGAAGCTGATAGTCCGTATGTGGTACAACAAACCTTTTTGTGGCCTCTTGTCTTGATTTGTTAGTCTTTATAAAGAGTTGATGCTGATTTAATACTGTCCTTGTACAGTAATTTGCTTTGAGTACCTGAATTTTAGATCATCTTCCCCAAATTCAGTTTCCATATTACAAACTTAAAGTCTTTTAAGAACCCTTTTGTGCCACAATGTTTTGGTTTTTTTTTAATCCTATAAGTATCAGAAATCTAGTTGTTCACCTAAAATTTTTTTCTCATGAAATACCCTGGTAGGTTGTAAATCTTTCCTATATTTTCTAAGCAGTTGATAAAATAGCATTGACTAGTTTTATCAGCATTTATTTTATTTCATGTCTAAATTGGAAGCTCTTTGTTGAAATTAAACACCTTTTATGGTTTTATAGGGCAACTCCTACTACCTTTACAAAGAGATAGCTCACACTTTGAGATCAATGGGACTATTCATGTAACTGCATACCAGTTGGGAGTAAAGATGCACCAATTATTTCTTACACTGTATTAGAAATCATTGTCGTGGTTTAACCTGGCAGGCAACCAAACCCCACACAGCTTCTCGCTCCCTCCCCACCACCCCCCCGTGGGACAGGGAGAGTAAGAGTAAGAAAAACTCATGGGTTGAGATAAAGACAGTTTAATAGAACAGAAAAGGAAGGGAAAATAATAATAACAACGACAACAATAATAATAATGATAGAATATACAAAATGTGCGGTGCACAATGCAATTGCTCACCACCCACTCTGACTGATAACAAGAGCAGCAACAACAACAACAACAACAATAATAATAGAATATACAAAATGAGTGATGCATAATGCAATTGCTCACCACCCACACTGACTGATAACAAGTAGCGATCGGTACTTCCTGGAACACGCCTACCATTCATACACTGAGCATGACGTCACATGGTGTGGAATACCCTGTTGGGCAGCTGGGCCAGCTGTCCTGGCTATGCTCCCTCCCAACCTCTTCCAGAGCATGGAATCTGAATGTTCTTGACTAGTGGGGTACTTAGCAACAACTAAAAACATCAATGTGTTCTCAACATTCTTCTCATACTAAATCCAAAACACAACATTAGGAAGAAACTTAACTCTATTCCAGCCAAAACCAGGACAGTCATAAATAGTGCTCTCCACAAAATTTGTTTCATTGAATAAGTCAAAGTGTAAACAGGAATTAGCCATTTCATTTCTGTGAAATCAAAACTATTCTCAGGGCAGGGACAGGCCACATAGTAAAATATGAGAACATACTTCCTTTATGCACTGTGTCTTTTTCTACTGCTGAATCCTAAAACAAAATCCGGGGGACACTTTTTGCTCTTGTACTATTCCGTAATATTGTTGATTTGTTAAAATTTATTCTACTTATTAGAATCAGTAGATAGGTTTCTTCCTGTATTGTAAAACTTCAAAAGGTGAACTTTGGTGAATAGCAGGCTAATACTAACAATGTGATGAATGGAAAATAACTAGGATGTACAGAATTAAAGACAGCCAGAGTTAAAGGAATACTTTTCCTTAATTTTCTGTGAAGATGATAATGTTAAGCAAGACAATTGCCTTTAAAAATGGAAGATGCTTTCTTAGATTGTAATAAAATAACGACTTCCAACTGCAATAAGGACATATGAATGGTTTTTGGGTAGTTACACAATTTAATCATAATTGTATGATTAAAATATTATGTGCAATTCTAGTTATTCAGGTTCAAGAGGAATAATTTCCAATGGGAGCCACCTGTATAGAAAGGCTAGTAGGAAGCAAGCAAATAAGCAAAATGAGCCTTAACTATGAGGCGCGGGGGAAATAAATCTTTACTTGTATACTCTAACAGACTGAGGCTTGAGAGAAGGTAAAGTAATTTTTTATAAATATACAGGGGAATAACCATCAAGCAGTTACAAGATAGGAAGAGTTTGAGTAAATAGGGCTGTGGGTTCAGGAGGAATTTGAGTAATTTGCACCAAAGAAAGTGAATATGCACTCTGGGAGAACAGCAGTGCTTGGAGTCTGCCTAGACATCCAGAATCTAACAGACAAATACTGGAATGAGATCTCTACTATAAGCCATACAAGGCTGCAATTAGGCTGAAAATCAGAAAAGAAGTTTCAGAACAGTCTTTCTATAAGTGCAATGTGGTCAGGAAATCTAACCTGTTTTAAGGTAACACTCTCTGTGAAAAAGGATTATATGAGGGAGTTGCTTGTGTTACACTCAAAACCTCATTATGGACTAAAGGGGATACACAATGTATATAGACCTAAGACTTTGTCCAGATGAAGTCTTTATAATCAAAATGCACTGAACAGGTATTATTAGTCCAGCTACAACACTACGAACATAGTCTAAATTAATAAGGAAATAAATAATTAGTAATACAGTAAAAACTGCAATACACAGAAACCCTTTCTAGTCTCTGTCCATTTTCCTTGGAGGTGTGTTCACCCTTTCAGCTGGATGTGTGGGTTGTCCAAGTCCTGAGCTCTTCTCTAGCAGTAGCACCATGCTGGTCCCCTCCTTCTTTGTGCTGTGCTCTACTTCTGGTTTTAGTTACACATTTTCTTAACACTTTCTGCTTCCTTCTCCTTGGTTGCTAGGTTACAATTTGAAAGTAGCACACTAGCTCTCCTGGACTCAGCATAAAGGGTTAGTACTTGTTATACAACAGCTACTGAGATTGGTCAGACCTTTAAATACATATGGTAGTCACAGAGTTAAATAAAAATGAGTTAGGCAATAATGAGTTGGTCATTAGACAATTGCTATCACAGCTATAACAAGGTAAACCCTGTGCAGGCCAAGATGAATCCTGAGACCCTACAGTATTGGGTCAATACAAATGTTGCGGCCTATTACTACTAATGACAAAACCATATCCCTTGCAATAGTAGGAGACTGAATTCCCTGCATGAAACAGATGGATCTATCTTCATCCTTACACATGCAGACACATTCAGTTTACTAGCATAAATATTTATGAGACATAGATTATTGTATGTGCGAGAAATAATATGCCAAACTGCTTGGATTTTCTAGGGTGAATTCCGACATAGATATGTTAATTTTTAGCCATTGCATTGCCCCATCACCATAATAACAAGCCAAATTTTAGTTTGCTAGTTATAGCAGGTAAGATTATCCACTATCATAAATAAGGAAAACCATAAAAAATAACCAAAAATAAAAACAAAATATATAATATCCTAGACAAATAAAATTAAGCAGCACACTAAGCAGATTAACACATAAGTTTTTGATCTCTTTGAAGGGATCTGCTGTCTGCATAGCATAAGAATTTCTACACAGTCCTATCAAAGGTCCACCTAATGACATCCTCTCTCCAACAGTAGTCAACACTTCCATGTTTTCTATAACTACCTCACTGTTTCTTTCTCAGTCTGTATAAATTCAGTCTATATTTTACAAATACCACAGTCTTTCCTGCCAGAAGAAAGCAGAGGACAATTCTGTACTTTATCTCTAACAAAAGAACTAAAGTGTTAAAAAAAAAAAAATGGCTGGTAGACACTTGTCTACATTTGCCCCCTAGCAAAAGGCAGTCATGTGTGGTGTCTAAGAGCATACCAGAAATCAGTGCTAGAGAAATACAGGAATCTCATTGTTTTCCATTTTCAGATAAAGCCACACCTCAGAATAACACGTGTGGCACAACATCTGAGAAGCATTTCAAAGCAAGCTTCTAAACCTGATCACTTTAAAATTGGATGGTCAATTTTAGTCGATTCTGCAGAATTTGTTGTCATTTGGGTAAGAAAATTTTCTCTTTCTTGTTTTGGAAATGACTGAATTAAAAAATATGAAGCAAAAGATAGAAATATTGTATGAATAGACATTCACTTGCGAATGGATTTTTTTGCCATCTTCTTATCCATTTTTGAGGCATTTTATGTCAACATAGAATAGAAATGAAATAGTTGTCATCTCAGATTCAGATGCTTCAGAATAATTTCAGCAAGAAAGAGTTAATAGTGGAAATATTTCTGCTAATGTGTGTGGGAGGTTTATTATTATTTTTTAATTTACAGGACATTATAATCAACAAATGTAAAATTTTCAAAATATGTAATCAGCCCCGGAATAAATAGTTCCAAGTGAGTCAGTCCTTGAAAATATATCGTACCGTAGTGCTGGGTAAGTAATCACTAAAGAATGCCAGAGATTGAATCAACATGGCAAATTTGTTAAGTTTTTCAAATGCTGAAAAGTATATTGATGAAGAATAATAAAAGCATTTTTATTTCTGTGAGGAGAAAATAATATAAAACTTAGAAGATTTTTTCCATCATCTACAAAATATCAAAATATGGTGAAGAATAAATGTGGTCTATTGAAAGACTTAAAAAAGAAAATCTGCCTGTCAATCTTATTTGATAAGAACGTACTGGAAAGAGGAGGAATTGAGGAATATTTATAATACAGGCTCTTCTAAGTCACTGTTTAAGAAGCTAGTGGCTAAGTGAAAAGAGATGTCTAAAGATTTTGAGACAGAAACTTCTGAAAAGATAGATGAAAAATATCACACCTGAGGAAAAGAGAGGAAAAGAGGGAAAATAAGAATTTACTGGTCATACATTTAATTAGTGAAGTCCTTTGAACTAATAGCCAAAAATTTTGAGGTCATCTGGCATTTTTGAAAAACTAGTGATTTATTACACACCTCTTTTTTCTCTGTGTCTCTTTTTTCTGGCCTGCAGAATACCATGAGTATGGCTAGAAGTCCGCTAGCACCAAAGCTTTTATTCTGTTGTGAAGTAACAGAGAAAGGGAACAATAAAGACTTAAGGATCAATTACAAAATACCTCTATAAGCATTACTCAAGAAAATGAAAAAAACCCAAACAAACAACAACAAAAAAAACAAAACCAAAACACAAACCACCCAAGAAATCTAAAACAAAACCCAGAAGTTTCCAGGAGTTGTTTTGCTCCCAGTTTGCCGCTCTGCTTACAGTTATGACTTTTTTCTTTTAAACAGTAGGCAACTGTGCCATGTAGAACCCTTGGGTGGAAGGGGAAATTTCTTACCTTGGCAGCAGACAGGTCTGTTCAGAAAGATAAGCTATACGGCTGGAGGTGCGGCTGCAAACAAAAGGGGAAAGTCACAGGGAGGAACCGTGAGTCTGCAGCTCAAGGGGAGATTGTTGAGCAGACGATCAAGGTGCAGAGAAGATGGACTCAGGAACAAAAAAGACAACTATCATTGGGAGCAGAGGGGAACTGGCAAAATTTCATGCAAGGGAGAAAACAAATGATGACCTGCCTTGAAAAGACATAGTGAGAACTGTGCATATTTCTTTTGCATCCAACACAGTTCCTTCGAGATTCTTTATTTTAAAAGCTAAGGGATTCTGGTTTCTATTCTAATAAAACCTGGCTTTTCCAAATTTAAAGCTTTCTTGGTCTTCTTTGGGAGCTCATTCTAAGGAGACAGTCTAGGCATATCTACTTCAAAGTTCTGGGCAACTTGAGGTCCCACCACTAACAAGTGGATTGCTTGGATGAGCGTATACATCTAATTCAAACAAAATTTAAAGTGTTCAGTGGAATACTTGAACAGAAGTTCTACTCCTCTATTAATAAGTTTGATTGTATTTCAGCTGCAAAGTGCAGATTATGGCATTAACATCTGCTAACTTTGTTCTTATTTATTTCAGGGTAACATCTACCAGTGGCAGCTAATTGCATTGGTCTATACCAAAATAATTATATCAAAACCTCACCATATATTCTGATAATGTTCCACCTCCAAGCTCTTCTGCATTGGGTGACAAAGAAAAACATCTTGGTGCCTATCCAGCTACAGTAAATGGCTGTGAGAGGGAAAACGACAGAAGGGATGGTAACACAGCAGGTGTGAGGTGGGCCATGCAGATCAGCATGAATACGAGCACAGGAATACCATGGAGATACCAGTGTCAGTTGTTTGGTGTGATTTACGATCCCATACTGCCATGGTATCACTATGACACCCATCAGTAGCATTGGAACACTGAAAAGATCTCCCAGGCTGCGGTGAGGGATTTGTATCTTTTCTTGGAATACATTCTTTTTGGGCATCCTTATTGTTATGATTTCATCGGGTTTTCAGAGATTTATGGTGACTATAAAATGAATCAAATGTCTCTAAAGTGTTTATGTGTCAGTTTCTATTACATACTTTGTGAGTCTTTATACGGTGATAGATATTGAATATTTCAACCAAAGGAAACAAACAAAAATAATCATTAGAATTTGAGACACAAAGCTGTAACATGTGAACAACTAATTAGTAACTCATTTTTGAATGATTTTTTTTTTCAAAGTTCATATTTTGTATAAAAGAAGTGACTTGCAACCATTAAAAGCCAAACAAGAAATTCCAAGTTAAGAGGAAATTTTCCTAGGACTTTGAGTTTATAATTTGTTTAAATAATATCTTACGGTATATTGATTAAAGCCAAAGCTGGTGGCTAGAGGAAGGGTAAGCAGACAGAAATTTACTTACTTATTGTGGATAACTATGAAGAAAAACCTTTTTTTTTCCCTTGCAAAATAGGACTGAGCTACAGTCAGGAATTATAATGGTTCATATAATTTGAAATAGAAAATGCATTCATTTTGATAACTGACAATATTTTTGACAGTGTTAAAATTATTTTAACAACACTGTATTCAATTCCAAAGAGGAAAATGGTTCAGATCTCACTTTTTTCCCCATTGCATACATCTATCTTATAGCTCAAGACATAGCTCCAGTCAGTGACAGGCATGTTGCCATCTCTGAGAATTAGAAAGTCTCTGTGTGTTTGTTTCATCCCATTCATACCTTGAGTAGAGGAACTATCAGTTACTTTAAAATGTAGCCAGTGAAATGTGTTTTGTGTTATAGAAGAAATGCCAGGATTGGGCTCGTAAAAGAGAGGAAAAAGACAACCTGCTGAGCCTCTGGAATGCCAAAGCTCTGCAAAGTAAGAAGAAAAAGATGCAGATTAAAGTACAACAGTAACGTACTGATGGTGAGATTTATATGTGATAAAGAGATGAAAACTAGAAGGAGCAAAGGATCCACACAGAGGTCCTTAGGCATATGTAATTTGCAGGGAGAGGCCAAAGAATGGGAACCTGGCGTAACTTTGAAGTTCCACACTTGCTGGATGCATTAAAAAGTATAAAGCTTAACAGATAGAAGACTATGCTAATGCTAAGAGTACTAATATATGTGTGTATATACATATATGTGGTTTCTATGCTCCTTCTAGTTTGCATCTTTTTATTACCGCATTATATATGCGGAATATTTATACATATATATTTGATAATTTGTTTAAGAAAGCTCCATGCATATAAAAAAAGTATAAATTCATAAATAATTTGAATATTTATGTACCTTCACTTCAACAGTTTCTTCTTTTCTTTTCTGGTATCTGTCTTAACTAGAAGCAGACCACGTATTTGGGTCATCTGATTGCTCATTCTGAATATAGATAAGGTTGCAGAAGTTTTTTTATTCTAATGCACTATCCAGATAACAATTTTTTTTTACACTGGGATGGCAGCAGCAGTACAACCTCTCTAGGGAAAAATCCAAATTTTTATTTTTGCACTGGTGTCAGCCTCTTTAAAGACTGTAGAAAAAGTGTAAAGGTTTTCTTACAGTAACACATAGTTCTCAGACTACTGTTTTCCAGACTAATGTGCTTTTTATTTTCCAAATTAAAAGTGACAATAGTTGTTACTGACAAAAAAGAGCAATAACGGCAAATATTAAATAACTTTTGCTAAATCAAAAGATTGTAATATCTTTCAATGTTCAAAAGTGGGAAGATATAAAAAAATAAGTTTCTTGAAGTGATGAGCCTTTAGGTGGAACAGTGCTTCAGACGTTCAGATGAAAACATATTTTGAGTTGGCTAAACTCTGCTGACATAAGTATCAGTATTTGTGCATGTGAATTAGATAGCACTTGCAGCTGTGTACTGAAAACACAAGAAAATTATGGCTTTGCAGGAGTCAGCATGCAATAGCTGTAAAGCACAGTAAGCAATAGGAGTTGAATTTCATTCTCTGAGAAGTAAATACAAGTTTAATGAATTGCTATTGGCAGCAAACAGCCCGCTCTGGTAGAAATCTTTTTGCTGATATCCATGAGAGTTCAACCAGGCAATAGAGTTGCCATATGGGGAAATTTCCACAAAATCTTACTAGTTTTACTGCCATCATGCAATTGCTAGAAAGACTATTCAGTCTCCTGGGTTTTACTTTCAATTTTTAAATGGGGAAAGACAGGATTCATGCCACATGATGAGCTCTAACATGTCCATGAACCATTATAGCAACTGTGTCTATCCTTCAGATTTGAACATGTACAGCAATTAAAGTCATTAGTGTTATTGAAACAATGTGGAAGCTGGACTTAAGTACATTAACACTGAGGAAGAAGATTCACTTCTTGCTGGAAAATGCTTATACTTATTTGTGATTGCTTGTTCTTACTTTACACATTTTGCCTTTTATTTGAGATGGTGAACTTTACAAACATGGTGCATCTTAACCACTGTCAGGGTGCAGCAAGGGCTGGCTGCCCCTTGGGGGACAGGGACTTTGGAGCCCAGGGTGACCCCAGGGAACCCAGTGCTCTCATTGACAGGTGTACCATCCCTCAGGGTCTGACCACAATGGATAGAGCCAGGTGCTGTAATGGGGTCTATCGAAAGCCTCGGGCATGGCAAGTGACCTACCAGGGCCAGGATCCATCAAGCAGCAGGAGACCAGGACAGGGCTGGAGACATAGCTGCAGCTGGGGTCCAAGGTCTAGCCAGGGGAAAGAGACTTCTCACCTACATTGCTCCAGGGTGGAGGAAACTTGCCATTCCTATCCCAAAACTAGGCAGCATTTGCTAAGAAGGGGCCATACAGATTGGTCAACTACTGGCAGGGATGGTATGGAGCAATTACAGTTACAATTGAGTTCCTCTCTTGTTCTTCCTTTCTCTGTTTTTACCTGGACACTTGTTTTGAGTGTGAGAAGACCAGATAGTTGTGAAGAGAAGTTTATTTACAGTTTTTCAGTGTTTACATTTTTTTCAGTATTTTTTAAGTATTTACAGTTTTTATTTACAGATGGAAAGTGTACCATCACTCAAAATCAGAGCCTGTAGATTGTGGCAGAAGTGTCTGTAAATATGTAAAATAAATGAGGGATGAAGTGAGCATGAAGAACAACAGCCATCACTTCAAGAATATAGAGAATCTTGCAATGAACTTTTGCTTTATGAATTTAAAAATCTTTGTCTAAGGAGAATACAGTAGGTTTAGCTACACAAGGAAATGTATTGACATGGGATTATAATTTGAACTGTGCATAATCTCCTGTAGAAGCAGATTAAGCTAAATTGTAAATAAATATCCTTGTCCTTGAGAAAGCATGCTCACATTGGGAATTGTATTGCAACACTAATATCACTGATTGGATATTGTTGATGTCATTATTTAGGCTATACCTCAAGTAACTACATTAGTGAATATCCTCATGTAGAAAAGCCCTTCATGTAGCACAGTTTAGGAAAGCAAATAAGCAGAACAAAACCAAAAGTAAGCCAAAATATAGCAGAAATAAACTTGCAATGATATAGGATACTTGTTACATAGAGATCTTCTATGTTCTGGCCTGTTTGCTTTGCCAAGCACACCAGACAACACATCACAGCAGCTGGCAAAGCACTGAGAAACTGGTATGTTAGCGCAGACCAATATTGTTCTGTGACTTGGTCAGCTTGGACTGTGAGCAGCATGAAATGTATGTTCATAAATATAAGCCCATGTGGATATATACATTCAGTTGCATAAGTATTATTGTTGGTAGCAGTGAACTCAAGAACACAGGAAGGAGCAGAAAGCCCCACAAATGTTTAGAGAACTTTGCATAGAAATGTCTCCCACGCTCCTATTTTAAAGGTACAATTTTCTCCCTCACTCGTATTAGTCCCAGTATATGAAAGACAACGCAAAAGTGATAAATCCATAGTCAACTTGCTAGCATATTACTTCTTTTTTTGAAGTGTTTAGCACTATGTGGGGTTTACATAATATTCAGTATTTACAGTAAAGAGTAAAATTACCAGGGCTGTGATGTGAGGAGGAAGAAGGCTTCCCTGTTTTCTTCTCTGCTTCTCCATGTATATTCTGAATCCCACAGGATTCATTTTGTGGGATTCTCCACTGCTGCTACATACACTACTGGAAAATGAATATACTCTCATACCTTCCAAACCATCATCTAGGTTGCAGGATGATGGTCAAGCAACTTGAAATAATTATTAACGTTTTTTAAGAGAAAATTTTGAGATAGTAAAATATCAATGGATATCTATAGAAAAAAACAAACACAGGTGGCAGAAAAGGAGAGGAAGCTTTATATTTGTCCAAAATATATTATGTCACAAAAAAAAAACCTCTGAAATGAAGTTTCAAAGAATGTACCATTACATAAAATTGCAGACTTTGTGTTATAAATGAATCTTGATACATACACATATTGGGGGGGGGCGGGAGGGGGGAAGGGAGAGAGAGAAATGAATGAGCAAGCACATATAAAACTAAGCAAAGATTTTTTTTTTCCATTTGAGCTAAACTTTAGAGGACTTGTAGGGTAATATCAGTATAAATCAGCAGTAATTGATGGAGTTACTTTGGCATAAAATTGCTGCAAAATCAGTATGGAGCTCAAGGCATTTACAGACCATTAATTTTTAAGAAAACAAGTATCTCCTCTTTAAGCGCGAAATGTTTACCTGAAAGCTGTCTGAAATTTTGCCAACTATTTGATTCAACTTATTTAACATGCACTTTTTAAAAAGATAGTCCTACAGGACTCAAGCAGCGCTGACATCTTCTGCACAAGCAAGCTGCTCTGACTCTGCGGGGAAGGCAGGCTGAAATTGATATATCTCAGGAAGGACTGATCCTTTCAGAAGTGTCAGTGTTTCAGAGCCCCCACCTTCCTCACCACTCACAGAGAAAACAGTGTTTTCTCTTCTCTATGCTATTTGCAGACTGCAAAAAAAAAAAAAAAAAAAGGTATTACCAAAGTGACTTAGAGTAACACCCCAGATGGCTGGGGTCATTATATAAATAGAAAAACTGAGTGGGGCCTCTATCTGCATGAACTTAATGAAACCTCATACTGCATTCACCTCAATTATTTTCACAACAGAAATAAATCAGGCCAAGACTTGAGGAAAAATTTTTGAGGCCTGCCAGGCTTCTACTGAAAGTTACTTCTTTACGCCTCTGAGGAATAAGTCTATGTTTTTTGTTCTTAAAGCAATGCGTGAAAGGGCATCAAGTTGGCAGCTTTTTTAGGCTTGTTCTTAATCTTTCCTTTGAGATTCTCTTTGTCCGCAGAAACTTATGGACTCCTCTCTTGGGGCCTTACATTTACTTGTAAGGACATATTTTACAGGCATTCTGCAACCTGGGTGGGAGGAACACTTTTCCCTTCCTGCAGCCATTGCAAGTGGCAAGCTAAAGAGACTGGCATCGAAGCTATGAGCTGGTTGATAAGATCTTATTTACATAACAAGTAGAAAAGTATTACAAAGACATAGAAGAAAGTTTTAAATATTTAGTATTCTCAGTGATTATTCTCAGTGTAATTTTTGTATTACAAAGGCTTTTACATACCATTTTTCAACACTGATCATAGCTACCCTGAAAATCATTCATACTTCCTAATTAGATAGAATTCAATGTTTAGCTTAATGTCTAAATAGACATAGTAGGGGAGAAGAAGAAAAAAAATACAGAGTGGTAAAATGACTGAATAAAACAACAGGTAAAAAATATACAGAATAACAGGTCTTAGAACTGCTGACATTTTACCATAGTGTCCTACCAACTACTCTTTCAATACAGCTTTAATATAATGCCATTAATATCTTTCTACACTGACCCATACTTACTTTTCTATTTACCTTAGCATCTTCTGTAGTTTCCTAACTAATTTAAAGAGCAATGATGACCTTCTGCATTTACACAAATAAGAACTGAATCATTTTAAAGTTGACCAAAACACCTGCATTTCGTAAAATCAGAGCATATTCAAAGCTGGGTGCTTTTTTTTCCATCAAGGAGATTTTTTTTTTCTTTTTCTAAACTGTCAATAGAAATCCAGGTGTGGTAAGCAATGAAAAACTAGAAAACACTTCTGAGTTACATTTTCAGACTATATGTATGTGTTAGTAGCAACAATGTAGCTAAAGGTGATTGAAAAGATGTGGTGCTTAGGGACATGGTTTAGCGGTGGACTTGGCCGTGTTAGGTTTATGGTTGGGCTCAATGGTCTTAAAGGTCTTTTGCAACCTAATGATTCTATGATTCTATGAAAATGTCCCTGTGTCTTTTAAAGGCTTACAGTTACAAAAGAGGTCCAGCTAGCTTGCTTTCAGTATTTCAGAATATTGTTTTCTAGGGAGATAGATACATTTTTCAAAACAAAAGGCTAAAAGGATGTATAGTGCGTAGCTTATCGAGGGGTCAAGTTTTATACAGCTAGTGAATGGCTGTAAATTAGGACAAGAGAAAATGTGGACCTGTATGTAAGCTGTGGCAGACACATGCTGTTGCTACTGTCCCTGAGACTTTTGGAAAAAAAACCCTGTGTAAATAGTTGCAAACACTTCTAATAAAGTATCAAATATCAGTTGTTGCATCCATATTCCTGAAGACCAGTTGACTCCCTTACTCTGTGTGTTCCTGCACACCCTGCTCTAGTGCAATATTAGCCTATGACAGTATCTCCTGTTGCTATATTTTTTGAGCAATAGATGTCACAGCTAAAATTCTGCAGGTCCATCACTTAAACTGGAAACAAAGCCTGGCCATGACAAGCCCAGCTGCTTTTGAAGATGACTCCATTTAGTCAGTAACTTGTTGCATCTGTTTTGATTTGTTTGTTAAAACTGGAGAGAGTACCAGTCTCATACATACTGGGCTAAGAAAGTTTTTGTTCTGGAAGCCATCCCAGTCCTTACTGCAATACATCACACAACCGGATATAGATTTTTATACCTACTGTCAATTTGGATAAGAATTGAGCAATTCTTAGATATCCTATTGCCCTATTGTTTTCTGGGCTATTGACTTTTTAATGATTGATAGCTTTATTGCAGATTTTTTTGGGGTCTTTTGTCACACTGGTTTTTTTATGCTTTCTGGGTACACTTTCTTTCCATCATCTTAAAGGCCTTTCCCCCCCCCAATTACTGCCAAGCTAATTCCTTTTATAATCTGATGTAACAAAATTGATTTTGACAGGTAATTTTTTTTTCCATCATACTAAATATAATATAAAACCTTAAATGTATGTTTAGATACTGTGTAAAATCCTTGAATTTCTTTAGATATTGTGTAAAATCCTTAGACTGCTGTCATAGGAGCAAATATAGATTGAATTGTGAATGCTAACAGATGGCAGAT
The DNA here is from genome assembly GCA_013400755.1 of Pelecanoides urinatrix. Classification (NCBI taxonomy): domain Eukaryota; kingdom Metazoa; phylum Chordata; class Aves; order Procellariiformes; family Procellariidae; genus Pelecanoides; species Pelecanoides urinatrix. The sequence goes on from VZTQ01012240.1 coordinate 133,881, forward strand.
AATTGTGTGTGTGTGTGTGGTGTGGGGGAGGGCAGATGACCAAATCTGATCATCTGAACTCTCAAGCAGAAACCTGCTGCTTGCTAGCTGCAACCAGTATGGGTTTGTTGTAAATTTTGATAGTGACTGGTTTAAACAAAAGCAGTACATCTTGAATCTTCCACTTGATAAACAGACATGAAACAGAAGCACTGAATAGGTGCCTGATCAGGCACTGTGCTTCTGCACCTAGACCTTTGGTTGAAAAACTGAGGGCCTGAAAAGAAAAGGAGTCCAAAAAGTAGAACTGATCCCGAAAAGAAGAAGATGGAGATTCTGGCTGGAGGGAAGATCCTGGAAGAAGAGGAAGATGCTAGAGATGTGAGAGCTGTGTGGAGATGAATGCTGGGAGATACAAACCCCAGTATCGAGATCCTTTATGGGCTGATTTCTTCACCTGTCCTGAAATTCATGAGTTTCCACCTCAAAAAAAGTCACATCAAGATGATTACACTGATATGTCCTTGAAGTGCTAATTTTTTTAAAAAATAAAAATAAGGACTCACTGGCTTTCCCTTCTTTCACTGCTAGAAAACAACATTGGATCTGTAAGAAATGAAGCATGATTGCCATATGATGGTTACTCATTATCCTGCAGGATATGATACAGTGATCTCAGCACAATGAATAGACTGAGCTGTTTCACAAAGTTTACTGTTGACAAGATATCTCCATTGACTAACATATTTGATTTATTAGTGCTCTTGTCAGTCATAAACAGTACACACACACAAAAAAAGTTTAAAGATAAGAATAACTGTCTGAAAATATTTGAAGGAACATCCCTCATTATTACAGAATCATAGAATCATAGGATGATTTGGGTTGGAAGGGACATTTAAAGATCATCTAGTCCAACCCCTCCTGCCATAGTCAGGGACATCTTTCCCTAGATCAGGTTGCTCAAAGCCCCATCCAACCTGACCTTGAACACATCCAGTGATGGGGCATCCATAAATTCTCTGGGCAACCTGCTCCAATGTCTCATGACCCTCATCACAAAAAATTTCTTCCTTAGGTCCAATCTAAATCTACTCTCTTTCAGTTTAAAATCGTTGCCCCTTGTCCTGTCACTAGAGTCTTTTTTAAAAAGTCTTTCTTGTTCGTTCTTATAAGCGCCCTTTTTATATTGAGAGGTGACAATAAGGTGTACCCGGAGCCTTCTCTTCTTCAGCCTGAACATCGCCAACTCTCTCAGCCTGTTCTCACAGGGGAGATGTTCCAGCCCCCTGATAATCTCCATGGCTCCCCTTTGGACACGCTTGAGCAGGTCCATGTCTTCCTTATGCTGGGGGCCCCAGAGCTGAAGACAGTACTCCAGGTGGGGTCTCATGAGAGCAGAGTAGAGGGGGATGTCCTGGTTCCGGCTGGGACAGAGTTTACTTTTTTCCCGGTAGGTTGGGGGGGTGTGCTGTGTTTTGGCTTTGGTATGAGAGGAACGTTGATGGCCCATTGATGCTTTGGGTGTTGCTAAGTGGTGCTTGCACCAGGGGGAGCGCAGCCGGGGTGGTGGACCCAGCTGGCCAATGGGGTATTCTATACCATGTGACAACATGCTCAGTATAAAAACCAGGGGTGTGGGGGGCTCACCCCTGTTCGTGACACATAGCCAGCAGTCGGTGAGCAGTTGCATTGTGCATTGTCTGCTTTGTATATTCTGTTATTGTTGTTGTTCTCATTGTTATTATTACTATTCTACTTTATTTTATTTACATTATTAAACTGTTTTTATCTCAACCCGGGAGTTTTCCTACTTGTGCCCTCCCGATTCTCTCCCCCATCCCACCCGAGGCAGGGTGTGAGTGAGTGGCTGCATGGGGTTTATTTGCTGGCTGGGGTTAAACCACAACAGGGGAGAATCACCTCCTTCAACCTGCTGGCCACGCTTCATTTTACGCAGCCCGGGATATGGTTGGCTTTCCGGGTTGCAAGCACACATTGCTGGGTCATGTCCAATTTTTCATCCACCAGTATCCCCAAGTCCTTCTCCACAGGGCTGCTCTCAATCCCTTCATCCCCCAGTATGTAGTGATACTGGAGATTACCCCAACCCAGGTACAGGACCTTTCACTTGGCCTTGTTGAACCTCATGAGATTCACACAGGCCTACTCCTCAAGCCTGTCAAGGTCCTTCTGGATGGCATCCCTTCCCACTAGTGTATAAACTGCACCACTCGGCTTGGTGTCATCTGAAACTTGCCAAGGGTGCACTCAATCCCACTGTCTATATTGTTAATGAAGACATTAAATCGTACTTGTCCCAATACGGACCCTTCAGGGACACCACTCGCTACTGGATTCCACTTGGACATTGACTGTATGACTGTATAATATTGACTCTTTGGACATGGCCATCCAGCCAATTCCTTATCCATCTAACAGTCCATCCACCAAACCCGTATGTCTCCAATTTAGAGGCAAATGTGTTGTGGGTCACTGTGTCAAAGGCCTTACAAGAAGTCCAGGTAGACGACATCTGTAACTCTTACCTTGTCCAATGATGCAGTCAGTCCATTGTAGAAGGCCACTAGGTTGGTCAGGCAAGACCTGCCCTTGGTGAAACCATGCTGGCTGTCTCTAATCACCTCCTCTTTCGGGAGGATCTGTTTCATGATCTTGCTGGGCGTGGAGGTGAGACTGACTGAACCCAGGGTCCATTCTAGCTTTTTAAAAATGGGTGTGATATTCCCTTTTCTTCCATTCACTGGAGACATCACCCAACTCCCATATCTTTTCAAATAAGATGGAGAGTGGCTTGGTAACTACACCAGTCAATTCCCTCAGGACCCTGGAATGCATCTCATTGGGTCCCATGGACATTCAGATTCCTCAGGTGGTCTCAAAACTGATCTTCTCCTATGATGGGAGGGACTTCATTCCTCCAGCCCCTGACCTGAGGTTCAGGGGCTTGGAAGATGTGGGAAGAGAGATTACCTTTGAAAATTGAGGCAAAAAAATTGTTGAGTACCTCTGCCTTCTCCATGTTTGTTGTCACCAGCTCTCCCATCTTATCTACCAGGGGGGCTGCATTTTTAATATTCCTTTTCTGGCCAATGTACTCGTAAAAGCCCTTATTACTCTTTGTATCCTTTCCCAAATTCAGCTCCTGCTGTGCCTTAGCTTTCCTGACCCCATCCCTACACATCTGGGCAGTGTCCCTATATTATTCCCAGGATATGCAACCCTGGTTCCACTGCCTGTGCATTTCCTTCTACACTTTAGTTTGACCAGGAGTTCCTTACTGACCCATGCTGGTCTCCTGCCTTCCTTGCCTGATTTCTTACACAAGGGAATCAATAGATCTTGTGCTCCAATAATAATGTGCTTAAAGAGCTTCCAGCTCCTCACTCCTTCACACTTCTCAGAAAAGGAAAACCATTTCCTTTATCTTCCTATGTCAGACCCTTGGCAGGGCTGGCTCAATAAAATTGTCCTATATCCACCTGGATTGCAGACTTAAGGGCACTAGCCAGGAGCTTCATGATTCTGTTTCCAACTAGATGAACAGGAAGCTAGGTAAAATTACCACTATCTAAAAATCTCCAGAAACTCAAATAGATCCATTTTGCCCAAGATACTTTGGGCAAGGTAACAATTTCTGGATTTATTTTTATCACATTTTCCAGAAGCCACAGCAAACTGGGCATTTTTGAAAAGGAGGCATGCCACGAAAAATAAATGTCAGTATCAGTCAGGTGGTCTTTTGTGTTCTGTGACAACTGATATCACTTTCTGATCTTTTATTCAGATCAAAAAAAGTGTGTGATTCATTTAGGAATGAGAGTTCCTTAAAAAGAAGAAAGAAAATGCATCTCAAATTTTACAATTTCAACACTCCTGATGGGAATAGCTCTTAAAACAAAGAAATGAGAATCCTTTACTTGTAAATAAGAATGAGTTTTGGGCTGCAATCCTTACATTTTCTGAAATCCTTTTACCCATAGTAGTCAAACATTTTATAACAGGGGGAAAGTTTCATTTTTTTCTCTGCACATTTGAAAGCATTCGAATATAATAATTTTCATTGCTAGAGTATGACTTAAAGTTTTTTTGAGATCTTTCTAATGACCTCAGATGAAATCTTTAGTCTATTCATTTTATGCTCACTGAAAAGGTCCTGTAAATATCAGCTGTTAAGTAGGAGATCCTTTATAACATATTTAAGGATTTAAAATACCAATAGGGCAGACTACTTAAAAGGTGGTCTGTCAGTAAGAGGATTATAAAGAAAATAGTCCATTTAAAAATTCAGGTTGACAATGTTCCTTTAATCTTATAACTTTAGCCTTGAAATACTCATTCAGTTGAGTCTTTTAGACACTGTATATAAATACTTGCTTTTGATATCCAATAGGACTTTCTTTTGTGTCCCTTGAGGCCGTAGAAAAACAAGTAGATGAGTTGCATTTAAATAGATGAATCCATTTTTTTCCCAGACTTCTTTCACGAGTTCTAAAATGATTTTTCTGGCTTCACAGCTTTCTAGTTAGCACTAAAATTTATAAAATATGATTAGCAACTCTGATCAAAATAAGTAGCTACGCTAAAATAGATTAGGCAATATCGTTTGTCCACTGTATCTTGTGAGCTATATCTTTCCCCAAACTTGGCTTTTAAGTTAGAAGCTGAGCCTAAAAAGATCTAAGTGCTTTGTAGCACTGCATGCTTCAAGGCTGAATTCTTGTTCACACATAAGCGTATTTAAGGAGAGAGATAAATTTCCTAGTGTCTTTCTGGCTTGTTGATGCCTCTCAGGCTGTAATCTGGTTGCAATTACACAGCGGAGAATTTCTTGCATAGAGGAACTCTGACAAATGCAGGTTTTGGCACACACTTTTGCATAAGTCCAGGATCTGGGGCAGGATGGCTGTTTGCAGCTTCTTAATATCTCCAGAATAAGCCATTTTTTTTTAGTCACAGGGTCTGATCAACTCCCTTTGAAAACAAAAAGACTCTACTAATGTTAACAGAAACAATACATAAGGCCCTAAACTGCTTTATATTGAGACACACCTAATCTCACTAGATCCTGTGCTTGGAAGTTAATAATAATGACAGCATAGTAATAACATTTCTTAGGAAAGGCTACATCTAGAGGAAAAAAGGCTATCTGAAAGTATAAGGCATATGACATTTTCTATTATGAATACTCACACTTTTGCCTATATTTGTGTATTTCACGATAAAAAAAATCCTCTCATCTCTGTGTTTCTTAGTGCATCACACCATGATTTTCAAATGTAAATATTATGCTCATTGAATATAAAATAAGTACCAAAAGCAGATTCTTAAAAAACAAACTGTAGTTACACCTGTGCTTGAATTCCCTTTTGTTCATGCTAGAAAAAAGAAAGTGTAATTAAGTATGTGCCGTTGTGATAAATCATAGAATCATGGAAT
>VZTQ01012241.1:0-14894 GCA_013400755.1 Pelecanoides urinatrix
TGAAGAATGAACTCTGAAGAAACCAAAAAAAGGGCAACGATGATAGAACTGGACTAGCGCAGCGATAATGGAACCAAAACTGACTTCAGAATGCAACAGTCCAACACCACACACCATCTCTCCTGCCCTGAAGGACTGTTATGACAGATGGAGCCCAAAGTCATGGACTAAATGAACTCAATGGACGTTTTAGAGGGATGGCCCATAGACTAAGGGAATGATATCTGTATGTATATATCAAAAGACAAGAAATGTGGTAGTGACTCATTGGAATGTATTGAAAAATTTTATACCTAGGCATGACGTAGATGGTATCAAATAATGGGTGGATACTGTCCTGGTTTCGGCTGGGATAGAGTTAAATTTCTTCCTAGTGCTGTGTTTTCGATTTAGTATGAGAAGAATTTTGATAACACACTGATGGTTTTAGCTGTCGCTAAGTAAGTGTTGGGCTTAGCGACCATGAAATGATAGAATTCTCGATACTTGGTGAAGTAAGGAGGGGGGTCAGCAAAACCGCTACCATGGACTTCTGGAGGGCAGACTTTGGCCTGTTCAGGACACTGGTTGAGAGGGTCCCTTGGGAGACAGTCCTGAAGGGCAAAGGGGTCCAGGAATGCTGGATGTCCTTCAAGAAGGAAGTCTTAAAGGCACAGGAGCAGGCTGTCCCCATGTGCCGTAAGGAGAATGGGAGGGAAGGATGACCGGCCTGGATGAACAGGGAGCTCTTGCTGGGACTCAGGAAAAAAAGGAGAGTTTATCACCTTTGGAAGAAGGGGCCAGCAACTCAGGAAGAATATAGGGATCTCGTTAGGTCGTGCAGAGTGGAATTACAAAGGCAAAAGCCCAGCTAGAACGCAATCTGGCCACTGTCGTAAGAGACAACAAAAAATGTTTTTACAAGTATATTAATGACAAACGGAGAGCCAAGGAGAATCTCCATCCTTTATCGGATGCTGGGGGGAACTTTACCACCGAGGATGAGGATAAGACTGAGGTACTCAACGCCTTCTTTGCCTCAGTCTTTAATAGTCAGAGCAGTTATCCTCAGGGTATTCAGCCCCCTGAGCTGGAAGACAGGGATGGCGAGCAGGATAAACCCCCCATAATCCATGAGGAAGCAGTTAACGACCTGCTATGCCACCTGGACGAGGGAAAGGCTGTGGATGTGGTCTACCTGGACTTCAGTAAAGCCTTTGACACCGTCTCCCACAGCATNTGGAGACCTTATCGTGCTCTACAACTACCTGGAAGGAGTAGCGAGGTGGGTTTTGGTCTCTTCTCCCAAATACCAAGTGATAGGACGAGAGGAAATGGCCTCAAGTTGCACCAGGAGAGGTTTAGATTGGACATTAGGAAAAATTTCTTCACCGAAAGGATTGTCAAGCATTGGAACAGGCTGCCCAGGGAAGTGGTGGAGTCACCATCCCTGGAGGTATTTAAGAGACGTGTAGATGTGGCGCTAAGGGACATGGTTTTGTGGTGGACTTGGCTGTGTTAGGCTAGCAGGTGGACTCGATGATCTTAAGGGTCTTTTCCAACCTAAATAATTCTATGATTCTATGATTCTAATACTAATATTAATAATATTATTATTACTTGAGCAGTGTGTTCACACAAAGAAGCAGTATACCCCCTAGTGACTAGATCAGAAAGGGTCTATCCTGAAGACTTAAGTTTGTCCATTTAATGTGGCAAATCACTTTTTCACACTTGCAAGGTACTGTCTACACATTGCTCGGGGACATTTCTGCCCGGGGTGCTGCTGAGTCCCCTGAGGGTCCAGTCACAGGCGAAGAACGATCCAGGTGGGTGCAGAAGTTTTCAATTTGTTTGTGTGCACTGTCCCAGACTACACTACGTTACAGTACACAGACTGAACAGAGCTCCTTTACACCAGCTAATCAACAGGGCCTTAAAATTCAGCTAATATTTTCAAGCTGAGGAGGTAATTTATCCTCCCCCATTTCAGACATCATCCTTGAAGTCTCTGCCCATCCAGCACCTACTGCCCTTCACCATGCTGGCAGCAGTGATGCTTAGTGGCACACCATGTTGGTCATACTCACTTGGGAAGAAACCCCAATCAACCCAACTTAGGTCTATATTACCATGGTAAAGCTCAGACCAGGTAGATGGCAATGAAACAGCTGGCCCAGTGTCTTCAAACAACACAAGGAAAACCTCTGACTTATTTATGGACGAGTGGGGAGAAAGCAGAGAAATTACACGTGTAATATAATCATGCACAGACACGTGCACACCCAACAACACTACCAGCTATGTCTCTCTTCTGACTGTTTCAACTTCCCAGCCAAGCAGTGCTTTCTCCCAACCTCTCTCTTTCTCTCTCTTATTTACTCTGCGGTTTATCTCCGCATACATCTTCAAAATTTTTCTGCGTTTCTTTCTAAATAAAGACAGTGGAGGAAAATCACCCTTTCCCTGGGGGCAACAATCTGAATTCATTCCTTACGAAAACATTGGTCCCAGGGAGCAGCAAGAACATTCCCATTCACAGGGGTTCATACGCCAAAATATTATGGGTTGTCATTGATTTTGATCTGTAAGAAATCCAAAGGGCTGGAATCCTCCTGCTTAACAGAGCAGGTGGGAATTTAATCTTTTACAGTAATGTCTTGCACAGAAAGAAGTCCTTGGCTACTGACTAGAAGTTTTCATGTTGACAGCCAGACCAGAGATATTTTAGCAACCAGAATTAGCAACCTCCTCTCTGAGGAGGCAGATAGTTTAGATCTTTATGACCACAGGTGTCAAACTACAGCAGAGTAATTGCACAGGGAAACTCAGGTGTGGGGACGCCAGCCTGGACAGGGCTTTCTGGACACCAAGACTAGCAGCTGCTTCAGACAGAGAATCTATATGAAGATGGAAATAAATGCAGGTTTGCCATCTGTGCTAACTGCCTGGATGGCTGATGGTTGGGAAGCCATGGCCACCGGGGGCACAGAGCGGTCCTCCCTCACCTTCACAGCCTACCCCAGGCATCTCATGTTCGTCACACACAGGATGGAAGGCAACAGAAGTAAACTCTGCACACATGGGGCATAGGTGTACCACCCCGCTGCAGTCCATCTAGCTTGTCCTCTGCTAGACCTGCTGCTTCAGGAGCAGCCAGGTCATCGAGTGCAGTGGTAAAACTACTAAGCATTTGGGCTTGGGTTTTTCTCAAGAGTCTGGGCAGGCTGTACCCAGGTAAGCCTCAAAGGCGACAGAAGACCACCTGGGGGAGGTCTACTGAACAAGATAGGGGCCTGAACTGCTTCTACCTGCCCAATCCTATAGCATCTGAGGAGGCGTGTGTGGGCACAGCAAGGCTAGAAGGGTCTGCACAGCGGGTCTACTGCTGCTCTCCATCTTTTCCCCACTCACTGTAGAGGACACAAGGAGAGGCACTCCAGCTGACTGAAATAGTTTCCACAATAATGTGGTGGGTCCTACTGGGAAAAGTTTTTTCTTCCCTAAGCACAAAGAAATACATGGATTTGTGGCTCAGGATTTGTAGATGCCTTTTTTGCTTGCTGTCTTTGAAGTGTTATTTTTTTGGAAGCAATGTCCCATCTTGTCATTGACAGAATATTTTTTTAAGCAGGAATGGAAGAAGTAGGTCCAGGTCCTCACATACTCTTTACTCCAAATCCCCTGAAGTTGCCACTCTCCACGTGTGCTGCCCCACATTTTGTGGCTGTCCTGGTTTCGGCTGGGATAGAGTTAAATTTCTTCCTAGTGCTGTGTTTTGGATTTAGTATGAGAAGAATGTTGATAACGCACTGATGTTTTCAGTTGTTGCTAAGTACCCCGCTAGTCAAGGACATTCAGCTTAAAAAAAAACCAAAACAAAACAGGCGCTGGGGGGGAGCAAAGCCGGGACAGCTGGCCCAGCTGGCCCATGGGATATTCCATACCATGTGATGTCATGCTCAGTATATGAACGGTAGGCGTGTTCCAGGAAGTAGTGATCGCTACTTGGTTATCAGGCAGTGCGGGTGGTGAGCAATTGCATTGTGCATCACTCATTTTTGTATATTCTATCATTATCATTATTATTATTATTTTCCCTTTTCTGTTCTATTAAACTGTCTTTATCTCAACCCACGAGTTTTTCTCACTTTTACCCTTCCGATTCNAACTGCTCACCGACCGCTGACCGTGTGTCACAAGCAGGGTGCACGTCCCCCCTCCACCCCTGGTTTTTATACTGAGCATGATGTCACATGGTATAGAATACCCCATTGGCCAGCTGGGTCAACCACCCCGGCTAGGCTCCCCCCACCGACAGGTTCCCCTGCACTTGGCAGGGCATGGGAGGCAGAAAAGAGAAACCAAAAGTCCCCGGTGCAAGCACCACCCAGCAACAACTAAAGCATCAATGGGCCATCAGTGCTCCTCTCATACCAAACCCAAAACACAGCACACCCCCCAAGCTACTAGGAAGAAAGTTAACTCTGTCCCAGCCAGAACCAGGACAGACAGGCAGAAAACATGTCATATGATGCTGACAATCAGACCATCTTGAGTATTGCCAGTCACATCCCCTAGAGTTGCCAATATCCCATCTGGAGACTTTCATTTGAAACAGTGCCCTGCTTTGCTGTAATCTGTCCCAAAGTGGGATTGCCCAGTGTTTTGCCTCTTCAGCAGACTGGCTTATCTCAACCAGTCTGATTATCAGACAGTGCAGTTTTCAATAATGAGACAGCAGTTAACCCAATTTGACATGTCTTTATGGAGTCGCAAGCAACAAGCTTCTCCAAGACAGGGAAGGCATTTAAACAAGTTGCTCTTGTTTGGTGCGGATGAAATAGAGCTTCAGCTCCTTTGTTGAAGCCTGAATGCTCTGTCCGGAGGGTGGGATTCATAAAACATATTGAGTCGTGAAAGGGGCAAAGATTCCCTTTCAAGTGGAAAAACCAACTCATGCTACTAACAGTGACTTTTCCCCCCCTCTTTTTTTTTTTTTTTCCCCAGCAGATCTAACTCTGCACAGTGCACTGTGCAGATGAAACAGAGCAAGATTCCACTGAAAGGATAAACAGGAAGATCTTTTACTCCAGGAATGGGCTGCTCCATCGGAGGTGAAAAGTTAAATGCACCCTGCAGCAATTGTTCAACTTGTAAAGATTAAAAATAATGCCTTGGTGAGAGACTTTCAGGAGTGTTATGGAGAATGATTAATGAACAGTCTTCTTTAGCCATCGTTACCTCCCTCACCCACCTCCCAAAAAACTTGATCATCTGCATTTCTTCCTTTTATTTTTATTATTTTAAGACTGCTACCGGTATGCTGATTTGACTCCAGTTTCTGACTAGAGCAAGAGCACAGCTATCATGTCTGTGTACAGACAGACCTGCCAGTTATACAGTAATGGATCAGTGTGAGCAGAGCAGAGAGGACTGGAGTCAGGACGTGCTGCACAATTAAAGTAACTATCTAAAGACGAAAGCAAGCTTCACAGGCTTGTGTTTGCTTCTTGTAATAGGTGTTCTCATTAGAACATGTGGCAGCAATTATGCTCACAAAATGGGGAGCTTTGTGGCTGCTTGTTACTTAAAAACAAGGGGGGTGGGTGGGGTGGGTGTACTTCTTTCCCTAGGGAAAGTCTTTCTGATTTGGGCAGCAAGAGGCAAGCATACCAGCAATAGACATAGTCTAAGTGGATCCCACAGGCCATTTCACAATGGCTTTGATTCAGTGTGTCTTATTCCTTGACCTCAAAGGGCATTTTGCTTAGAAAACTTCCTAAAGAGCTTCACATGTAGGACCAAACCCTCTAGTCCCCCACCACTCTGAGAGTACCCGGTAGTTTCAAAGGACTGCAGAAAGTCTCTGGTGGCCCATTCAGGAGAGATCTGTACTCCGACTGGGGAGCTGAGCACTACAGTAGTAGAGAGGGTTTTGGAAGGAAGGACTTAAGCATGTGATCCTACCCCAAAAATGCAGCTGTCTAGGTGTTTTGTGGGTTGTCAATAGCAGAGAGATTCCTTTGGAAAAACACCTATTTAAAGCACATTTTCTCTAGTTTTCAGTGAGTAAATGGTATTTGGTTTGTAACCAATGTTTGGGTCTGTCTTGAATACTTCCCAGAAGAAAGCAGATCTGAATGCTCCGACAAAGAGTCTCACCATCCCTTCCTGTGGTGGGAGCCAAGCAGACCCCTTAATGGCCACCTGTACGAGACCTAGGCCACATCCGCATAGCTTTGCCCCTACAAGGTACTGTCTTGCTCTGTGCAGGTTGGAGGAAACCCTCATCTACCTCTTCATAAAACCCTTCTGTGCCAATGAGGTGGTGTTTAACAGAGGGCAGGTGTCATCTCATAACTTAGTGGGGTTGTAAGTTTGCTGGGCCAGACTATGTTCACATGTATAGGCAGCACTATCAGGCTTTGGAGTAAAAACATTAGCACAAATATTACACTCCTCCCCTAGGCTTATGGCACTTTTTATACATATAACACAGGAAAAAAGGCTCTTGTTCCAGTCAGTATTAACTTTAAATTTAGCCCTTTGCTTTCTACATCAATACAAAATCACTGGGCCATATATTCAATTTACTCAGATCCATTCAATACCACCGGTATCAATGGCAATGTATGGGTATGAATCAACTGCACAGGACTGGGTAATAATCTGAGTATATTCAGATTTAAAGTCTTATTTTTCATGCTGTTAATGTTTCAGTTTGGAAAGGACTTTGATAACTATTACTGGAGGGTTTCATGCTTTATATAGTTATAATGTTTTAGGACATTAAAAAAAAACCCACAACAATCTGAACAAAATATTAATTATCCTATTGATAAATCTACTAAATACAATGTGTTGTTCTTCCCCCAGTCCAGCTAGGACATCTGTTTTCTTGGCTGTACAGTACTTAGCACAATGAATGATTTGCCTCCAGTCATTTGCAGTCCTGGCATGTTATGCTGCCTAAATCTTAGGAAAATTCCATGTGGTGTCCTCCAAATAATCCAGCCATGCTGCACTCCTTGCTTCCACAGCAACAGCAGTGGGATCTGCCTACTTCTTTCTCAGCATAAAACCCCCAAGTTCTGCAGTTTACAAAGGCTCCCTTTTTGCCTGCACAAATTGTCCCTTCCCAGACACATGCAGCCTATTTCAAAATGCCTTTGTGGGACTCTTCTGGTCCCTATAGCTGTGCCTATATTAATAAATAAAATTAATAAATAATAAGTAAATAAATACAATGAATAAATAAAATGGGTCGTTCTCTGGTCCTCATAGCACAGCTCAAAAATGCCCTTCTCTGCAAAACAGAGTGGTCCAATTCAAACCCTCTTCTGGGAACAGCTCTGACCCAGGCTATACCTTGGGACATGCCCTGGGATTGTGCTAGCTGGGGCAGGGGCATGCAGTCATTTAAGGGGTATTAGGCAGGTGGGAGCCACTGCCTGAGCCTTTCTGGGTTTTCTAGTCCACATAGAGCAATAACTGATGACATAGCTGGTGCTCGCGCTGGCAGGCCCTGCTGCACGCAGGCAGGGTGGCTGGCTGAGGGTGCTGCCAGCGAGGTAGAGAGCCTGGACTGGTACAAGGTGGAAGAGCCTGGCCAAAATGCATTTGCATGCATGCCTTTCTTTCTGCTAAATATTAAGTCTTATAAAAGATGGTTTTGTTTAAATCATCCAAAGCTCTTCAATGGAGTGTTAGTGGATGATGGGATTGTGACCTATGGGTCTGGAAAATGCCTTTTTGCAGGCTTCAGGGGGACTAAGGATGGGACTGGGGCTCCAGGTGCCAGGAACAGCAGTGCCGTGGGGCCAGAGCAGGGATATCCTCCTGGCACAGGGGACTGGCTTGTCTCCCCATGGAGCTTCCCAGAAGTTTTCTGTACATGCGTAAAGCACAGGCCAGAGAGGTAGAAAGCAAAGGTAACAGGGAGATATCTGGGCCCAGAGCAGGCATCTTCTAGCGAGGATAGCACAGGGGCTTGCGATTGCTCGGGTATAGTCCCATCCCAGGCTCTACCCTGAGGAAAGGCTCCCCTTCCCTTTGCACCTCCCTGCGTGGGTCTGGGGAAAGGCCAGGACTGCCCCAGCTGAGGAGCACCTACCCCGTGTCCCTGCCCGGGAGTCCCCCACCATCGATGAGCAAGGGAGGTGAGAAGACACAGCAAAGGCTAAGTTCAGAGCCCAAAGCCAGCTACATACATATCCACCCCAGCCAGATATACGTCTTGCTAGGACTCCCTACCCTAAATTTGCATCCCAAGCTACAGCCAGCTTTCCCAGCTAGAAACACTACTGTGGTTTGCAAGTCGTCTTAGAAAAACACCATATAACACCAACACTAAATACCTGATGACAAAGAAAAACAGTAAATCTAACAGTTCTGAGGCCTTTCTCGAGATGTTTGGGGAGTTTAATTCATTAAGTGGTAGAAATAGATAGTTCAGTATCTAGAACAGTATGAAAGCTTGGAGTACCACCAACCAGAAATTGGAGAGGAAAACTAACTGAACTGTTTCACAGTCCCACTGAAAAGCAGTTTGAACTTCAGGCAAAAGTTCTCTTTTGCTTTAGAAAAGCCAGTTCTCCCATCACTAAAAAACAAACTGGGACACTTCAGATAACTTGTGCTTTAAACAGTCAAGTGGCAATAATTTGTCTACAGTCAGTTACCCAGCGACCACTCCATTTTGACCTATTGATTATAGGATTAAAATGTTTATATTAGAGGAGAGATGAGAAAAAGCAAGCTGCATCCCCAGGGACAAATTCTGCTCTTCTCAACCTGCTTAGCTGAAGGATAGGAGTGTCTGACCGAAGGGACAGATGACGTTTTAAAAATTGCCTTTTTTAAGGCAGCCTGACAGCCTTTGCCTGTTGGAAAAGCATTTTTGGCTCTCAGGCATTTGCATAAGTACTGTGCATTGCATGAGGCAGGCGCTCCATTATTTATTAAATAGCCAAATAAACAGTCACATAAACCCACTGTGAAAGGTCAGAGCAAAAAAAAAGAGATTTTTGCCTTTGGGCAGAGCAGCCCTTCCACATGCACCTTTGGTTTGACAGCTTTTTTTTGTCTTTTCCAAATGTTGTGGTTTAACCTGGCAGGCAGCTAAACACCACACAGCTGCTTGCTCACTCCCCCCACCCCTCAGTAGGATGAGGGGAAGAATTGGGAAAAAAAAAGTAAAATTCGTGGATTGAGATAAAGACAGTTTAATAGAACAGAAAAAGTAATAATAATAATAATAGAATATACAAAGTGAGTAATGCACAATGCAATTGCTCACCACCTGCTGACCGATAATCAAGTAGCAATCACTACTTCCTGGACCATGCCTCCCATTCATATACTGAGCATGACGTCACATGGTATGGAATACCCTGTTGGCCAGTTGGGCCAGCTATCCTGGCTATGCTCCCTCCCAGCCTCTGAAGAGTCCTTGACTAGCAGGGTACTTAGTAACAACTGAAAACATCAGTGTGTTATCAACATTCTTCTCATACTAAATCCAAAACACAGCACTAGGAAGAAATTTAACTCTATCCCAGCCGAAACCAGGACATCAAAATATCCTTGCATATTTAAAACATGATGGGACTTGCTGAATTCATCTATGGCAGGGCATTAATTTGTCCCTTCTCCCAATTAAAGTTCATAGAAAACATATGTAAGTCTTGCTCATAAATGGGAAACTTATTCCAAATGCACTGATAATTCCTTGCTTGGTCAGTTCCCTTCCTTCAAGTAATGTGTTCTCAGTGCTCAGCCATTGCCCTGCTCTAGGCTGTGGACATCAGGGAGATAATTTGATATAGTTTCCCATTTAAACTAGAATTTTTTAGGCACTGTCCAGTTTTCCAAAGGCTATATTTCTGGGAAGTTTTATATAGGAGCAAAGGCCTGGAAAAGGCCTTCTGTCCCACAGAATATGGTCCTCCTCCATCAGAGGCAATAGCACTATAAAAGCTCTTTCTTAAACCAAAGGGCAATTAGGACTTTCCCTCTATATTCCTGCTGACAGGCTATTCCAGACCAACACAACTTGGAAGCTGGAAATTAAGGGGAAAAAGGGGAAGGGAAAAAAAACAACTGTAGCATAGCATTGCTACTGCTTAAAGCAACCTAATGTTCCCAGTCAGCTTCCCCAGGTCACCACTTTTAATTCTCCCAGCTCAGTAGGATATTGCTAAGTGGTTAGCCTAAATGCTTAACTTCAATTCTGGGTGTTACAGATTGCTTCTACAAGGAGAAATTGATGTTTTAGTCAAGACTTTCTCTAGCACAGTCTGATTTTTCTTACAAAGTACTGACAAATGTCCTGCTTCCCCCAGTGCTGTGGGACGCTTCCCTGCTCACCCCTCTAAGCCTCTTGCTGGCCAAAACTGCTCAAAAAACTTACTGACCCTTGGCCTTTTCCTTCATTTGATACCCCCTCGATTTTGTCAGTAGCACCTATCAGATCAATTGTCATTTAACTTGGGGGGGATTGAACTGTTCTCTCATTTAATCCTTAGATATGGTATCTACCAGCTTCAGTGAAATATACAAATGCTCACAGATATAAGACATACTAAAAGAGTCGCCTGTTTTTCAGCATAAATATGTTAAATACCATAAGCTCCAAATATCCATAGCTCCCTTTGTCATCCCTCAGTTGGAATATTTTACCACAAACAGTAAAGCCCACAAATCATTGGGACAAGCAAAAGAATTAACCCTGATTATTAGTGGAGACTAGAAACCAAATGTCAAAGCCAAGGGCATACAGCCCCATTTGGGGCTGGAGATTTTCCAGCTGACTGTAAATGCAAAGAAAATATGGTGTAATCCCAGGCTTCCAGATGGACAATGGGGTTAATCCACTAAAAAAAAGGTATATAAGTATTCAAAATCAGGAAAAGGAGAAATCAGATTTTTCCTACGCAATCAGAATAGAGAATAAAAGATACAGAATTAAAATATGAAGCCTCATACGGCCTATTTTGAATGTATGGTATATGGAGCAATTTTGTTGCTGGCTTCCACCAACTTTAATACTCTAATCATTTAGAGAAATGGAGAATTGTTGCAAAGGAACTGCAACTCTCTTATCTGGTCTATTAGAGTATCCTGTTATAAAGTGGCAGCTGCATCGCTAACTGCTACTGATCCTGTCCACTGGCTCCAAGGCCATAGTCTCCTGAAGATTTCTGTTTCTGACAGTGTCCTTGTGCTTCTGCCTCATCTTCCTGTGGCCTCCTCACTGCACACAGGTTGTAATGCAAGGCGATGCATCAGCAGCACAAGAAACAGGCTGGTGTCCACAGAAAGAGATTGAAAATGGGCACAGAAGGTTTTTAGTCCGAAGGCAGCTGTTATCTTAGCTTACATAACAGCTTGAGGGAGAAATCAAGAGCAAATTAAAGATGGCTTATTTTTCCTTAAAATAAAAAAACAGGCAAGTGGGCCAATTTCTTAATAGCTAGGCTGTGCACACCCTCATGTGTCCTCTCCCACAGACACGCACAGAGTTTTATGTTTGGTGTAATGGGATGCCTCTGCCAGTGAACTGAGAGTGAAAATTAATCTGCTTTGATGGGAAAACTACAACTATATGTAGAACAATACTGAATAGAGAAAAGAAATCAGGCCATTGTCATAAAATGTTGACCTGTGCTATTACTTGGATAGAAGATCACCAAAATAAAAGTGAGTTGTTCCAGAAAATAGTTTTGGTGATTTAGTATATAGTATTCTTCCAAGTCAATACTGAAATCCTGCTCCAGCAGATGATTAGGAAGAGCTATGCTGTTAGAGGCGCTGTAAAAGAAAGTGCTTTTTAAAAGGTCCCATGGCACCTTACGTGAGTGTGGGAGATATGAATAGAATAGAATAGACTACTTCAGTTGGAAGGGACCTACAACAATCATCTAGTCCAACTGCCTGACCAATTCAGGGATGACCAAGTTAAAGCATGTTGTTAAGGGCATTGTCAAGATGCCTCTTAAACACTGACAGGCTTGGGGCATCGACCACCTCTCTAGGAAGCCTCTTCCAGTGTTTGACCACCCTCTCGGTAAAGAAATGTTTCCTAATGTCCAGTCTAAACCTCCTCTGGTGCAGCTTTGAACCATTCCCACGCGTCCTATCACTGGATACCAGGGAGAAGAGGTCAGCCCCTCCCTCTCCACTTCCCCTCCTCAGGAAGCTGCAGAGAGCAATGAGGTCGCCCCTCAGCCTCCTTTTCTCCAANTGATCAAGGTATCCAGAACAAAATACATATCTTGGCTATTATATTCAGAAGATGCTTAGAGTTCCCTGTCATTTGTCATCTTTATTTTCTTTCCTGAATTATTGGGTTCTGTTGCTGTGCTCTGTTCAGCACTTTCCTAGATTTCACCCCAGAAGTGGCTGCATTCATTAATGAACTAAAACACATTAAAGCATGCCTTCCCAATACTCATAAGTGACTTATGCAGATTTTGTAAGTGATACTTTTATTCCACAGACTTGTGGACACTTATGTCAGCTAGAAAAGCTACTTTTCCAAGCTTTATCAAGTTTATGAAAAATGTTATTGGAGTTCAATCCACATTCATCTTCTTACAAAGTCTTAGCTTCTACCTCAGCAAAGCACTTCAAACAGGTTAATGATTGCACTGATTTCAACCCATAAGTAAAATTAAGGCTGTATTTTGTTAATTGGCTACATCAGCACTTTATTTGACTGAGCTCCAACTAAGCGTGCTTCAGAGGAGCCACTGGAATCTTTAAATGACTCATGTCAGTCTGAGTAAAGGCTGAAAACTGCATTTGTCCCGTTTATTCATTAGAGACTTGCAAAAAATTCCAGACTCAGCACAGGCAGTGCATGATTTGACTGTAGCAATGCCAAAATTTTGCTCCAGCATTCAAGTTCCAGTGTACCTGGGTGTTCCCTCTTGATTTGTAATATTGCCCATGTAATAATTTATTTCAAATGCAGAGAATGAAAGCTGGGCTTTGTTGGGCACCTTCACGCAGGTTCCTGTTTGTTAAATTTTGTTACCCATTGAAATAGTATATTGCCTGTGAAAATACTGTTTAAACAAACCTGTCTTTTTTGATCTGCGTCATTATCGCAGGCTCTCTTTAACATCACTTTGAAGGGTAATAAGGAACCCTGTGATAGTTTGCAAGAGCTGGCACTGGCAGCGGGAAGTTTGTAGCAACTGTAAGGGTTAAAGTAGGTCCCATTGCATCAGCCTGGGAGAGTGGTTTAGGAGGGGACAGTGTTTTATCGTTCCTCCGAGACTCCTCACTGCCTAGCACTCTTACCTATTTGGTATAGGTTCACTGACCTCTGCTGTGTCAGTGATACTTGCCTTAATTGTCTGCCTTGCAAGGGTTCAAACAGGCCTTCCCATGCTTTCTCTCCTGCTGCACTCAATCTTTGCATGAACACCCTATAAATATTTCCAAAGCTCACTTATTATCCTTCTTTAAACCTTCACTAAAGTTTTCCTTTGCAATGCTAAAAAGAAAACTGAGCACTTCCGCTCCACTCTGCAGCTGCCACAGCTGCACAGGCTGACTGTGCTGCCTCATTACTCCCTCCTGTCCCTGCTGGTGTGTCTAGCTGTATTGCTCTGTAGGTTCCCACTCTGTATATGGTCTAACTGGGGCTTCATCTGCACTTGGATGGTGAGTGGGGCAATGCAACCCTGTTCAGTGCCTGGATTTTGGGTACTCATGTAGCATCTGTGCCTGTAATGCCCTACATCCGAGAGGAAAGGCAGGGCTGTCCTTGCACTGAGCTGGCTGGCCCCCGTGCCCTAGGAGGGTGTATTCCCTCAGCCCATCCACTGCAAGGAGGCTCAGGAGGAAGGGCATGCAGCTCTCTCACTCTGATGTGAAGGTCTAGCTTGCAAATTACGCCATAATCTGTATTTCTGGTGCCGTGCCACCTTGCTTTATGGGCACAGTATCACTAACACGGGGTTTCAAAAAGCTGAGCCCAGCTGGTGCTGGCCCTGGTTGCAGGAGCATGAGATGTTTGGATGGTTTCCAGATACCCCCTGTGACTGCAGTGTCTGGGAGGAACACCAGGCAAGTCATGCTGGCTGGGAGCACTGTCAGGTGCCTGCACTCAGTGGACTTGCCGCAAATTCGGTCATGGCATCCCCTCATCTCTGTTGCTGCTGGGGCCTGGAGGAGCTGTAGGAAGGGTTTCCTCCTGCACTGGAGAAACAGAATTGATTCCCACCCCTGAAGCAAATGGGCACTCTCAAGCATGGAAAGCTGCCATGTCCTCAACCTCCTTCTTTCCCATTGAACGTGCCTCCCCAGAGCTGCGGGGACATGCAGTTTATGGTCAGAACTGATACAAAGAGCAAGTGCCGGCCACAACCAGGCAAGATGTGGTGGTTAGCTGCCCTGTATCAGCATCCGAGGTGCAGGGCAGGATGCTAGGAAGGGAGAAATAGAAAGTGAAGTTTGGCTACCCACCAAATTAAGCACAATAACAACAAAATTACCATCCATATGGCAATCATTTCATGGCCTCAAAGCTGTAACCATGCTGCTGTTGTTAAAAAGAGGACATAAATGGAAAATCAATTCCAGATTTATCATAGAAGGGAATTAAGTGTATTCCTTAGCTATAATGGCTTATGAGGTCATCATGGCTTTTGCCATATTCTCCATTTTTGTCTTTCTTGAAGAGGTGCTTTATTGTAAAAGAAAAGTGGCTAATGTGCAGAATTTTATGTGATTATGACTGTGAGTTTTTCCTGTACTAACAGTATTTGAATGACAGAGAAATAAAATGAACCTCTATTCCCTTAGTCCTTGCACTATAGGTTTGCTGGTGCCTCCCACAGTATCATTTAAAAAAAAAATTACAGAAGGGGGCTTTTTACTGCTTGTCCTGGTTTCGGCTG
>VZTQ01012242.1:0-34175 GCA_013400755.1 Pelecanoides urinatrix
TATCACTTTTTTTCCTTTTACTTATAGAGATTGCACTGGGCAACCCATATTCTGTTATCTTGTAGCCCTTATATTGCCATTGCTATTAACACTCCATAAGCTTTACACTGAGTTCACAAGACCTCAGGACTGAGGCTTGTTGAGCTTGCTCTGTCTCAGCTTTTCTTGACCTGCCTGCAGCTTGATTTTACTCAATGCAGCTGTAGCAGCATTTTTGTTTTAAATTGATCAAGTTTCTATGACTGATTTCACTACCTCAGGACTTGCTTAATTATGTCCTACTATGGGTCATAGAATCTGTTGGGATAAGTGCTCAATATTCTTTTAAAGGAAAAAAAAAGAAAAAAAAAGTGTATATTTCATGTGGAAGGAATTCACATTATTTATCTTACTAGGGATTCAGTAATTAAAAGTCTTAAAGACAATAATTTTAAAGGAATAAGTATTTTTCTTCAAATTTCACAAAATCAATCTGTTTGCAAATTACATTTGAAACATTATGAAAACACCTTATCTGCTATTATTTTACAAGAAATTTATTAAGCGTTTTGAAGTTAAATGAAAAATCTCTTCTACCTTTCTTTCATCTTTAAACTCTTCAAAGCCTTCTCTTTTTCATTTCACTTTCCTCCCTCTAAAGATACACTGTCCATGTTAACCGTAATTTTTTGAAGCTCTTTTTACATATCCACAAGGCTTCCATACAATCTTTTTTTTTTTCCCTTCCTTAAAAATTGTTATGGGTGTGATGCCCACAGCAAATTTGGCAACACTTAGGCTGCTGGTATTCTGATATCTCATGGTGAGGTAAGTTGTTTTATTGTTGCACTGTATTTTTCTCTATCTCTTTGAATCCATACTTCTCAGACTGCAAGCTTGTTGAAGAAGCTACTCTCTTTAGTAAGATACCCACTCCAGCAAATCCTGGACCATGTCATGAAGTACAGCATTTTACTGCTAATGCTAAAAGTTTGAGCCAATTGAACAAAGCAAGATCCCAAAATATGCTTCCTAGGATGTATATGGGTACCATCACATTTTGTAAAGCAGAAGATGAAAAACTAATCTGGTTATATTCTAAGAAAAACAGAATTTGTTTTTAAATTCTGCAGAAATATCTTCATCCATTATTATTATTGGAATAAAATTGGAAGTGTGAGTCTCATATGCACAACTTTGGAAAGAGAACAAAATTGCAAAAAAAAGTTTCATATAATAATGAAGGCTGTATCTTTCATTAAAGAGGAAATAAAGTCACTGTGTATCAAATATGACAATTAGAAATCTATGACACTTGACTTTCATTTTGAAATGTGCTTGCTGTGCATTTTTTTGTCTCCCTCATTTTCCTGAGCATAACATTATAGATAATTTCACTGAACTACAAATGATAGAATTACATATTCTAATCTAAACTTTCTTTGTATTTTTTGAAGCTTCTTTTAATATCAAACACAGATTTGTTGAAAATCCAACTCCCGTTTCAATCTTCATCAGCAGTTTAGAAGTCACAAGTCTACTCAAAGTTATGTATGCATATAGTACTCCTAAATCTCACCTTTCCTTTCTTCATTATTATTCACTTTGCAAGTCAATGTGCAAATGACACAAAACTGCTGTGTTGCTATGTTTTAACTATTGTCGTGGTTTAATCCCAGCCAGCAACTAAGCACCACACAGATGCTCGATCACTGCCCCCAGGAGGGGTGGGGGAGAGAACAAAAAGAGTAAAAGTGAGGAAACTCATGGGTTGAGATAAAGACAGTTTAATAGGTAAAGCAAAAGCCATGCACATAATCAAAGCAAATCAAGGAATTCATTCACTATTTCCCATCAGCAGGCAGGTGTTCAGCCATCTCCACGAAAGCAGGGCTCCATCACGCATAACGGTTACTTGGGAAGACAAACTCCATCACTCCGAACATTGTCCCCCCTTCCTTCTTCTTCCCCCTGCTTTATGTGCTGAGCATGACATCATATGGTATGGAATACCCCATTGGCCAGTTGCATTAGCTGTCCTGGCTATGCTCCCTCCCAGTTTCTTGTGCACCTGGCAGAACATGGGAAGCTGAAAAGTCCTTGATTAGTGTAAACACTACTTAGCAGCAACTAAAACATCAGTGTGTTATTAACATTATTCTCATGCTAAATCCAAAACACAGCACTATGCCAGCTACTAGGAAAAAAATTAACTCTAGCGCAGCTGAAACCAGGACAACTATATAAGTAAGAGTTGAAGCCAAATTTATATCCATTTTGTGATGATGGAGTATTGAAAGATGAATTGTTTAAAATGTAGTTTTTGTTAGTTAATGAAATAAGTATTTAAAGAAAATTGTTTTGGAACTATAGCTAAAAAGAAATTATTTGTGACCAAGGTATAAATACAAAATTGGAAGAGCATACAAGTAAGTACTTATTCAGAATGCACTTAAGAGCAATGAACAGTGTTTTCCTGGAAATGTAGGGAGAAAAAAAAAACAACAACCTGCAAAACAAACCAACAATAAAAAATAGATTGCATTATGAGATGGGTGTTCTTATAATCTATTGTACAAGTTCTTATGTGTAAATGAATATCAAATCATTAGCAAGGAGGAAATAAATCACATCCTCCCCAACCCTTCTTCAACAATAGCTGTTAACACCCTCTCTCAGCTATTTCAAAAAATTGCTAGAAATAGCATAATTGTAACATAAGATGTCAGTTACAACTGCTGGTACATACATAAAGCAATGTCACTACATCTGAATGTAATATATAATCAGTCTCATTGAGATATGATTTTTGATCAATTATAATCAAGAATATTCAGATTATTTCTGTAGAGGTAAAAGCATTAACTGAGGTGACAGAAACTAGGTGAAAACCACTGAAAGAAGAAAGTAGACAATAATTTATTAGCTGAGGGTTCACTCCCTCTTCTACACATACACATACATATACACATGTCCTGGTTCTGGCTGGGACAAGGTTAACTTTCTTCCCCATAGTTTGGGGTTGTGCTGTGTTCGGTGTGAAAGGAGCGTTAATGGCCCATTGATGCTTTGCTGGCCAATGGGGTATTCTATACCATGTGACATCATGCTCAGTATAAAAACCGGGGGGTGGAGGGGGGCTCGCACCCCGGTTCGGGACACACGGTCGGCGGTCAGTGAGCAGTTGCACTGTGCATTGTCTGCTTTGTATATTCTGTTATTGTTGTTGTTCCCATTTGTTATTATTGCTGTTCTACTTATGTTTTATTTCAATTATTAAACTGTTCTTATCTCAACTCGGAAGCTTTCCTACTTGTACCCTTCCTGATTCTCTCCCCCATCCCACCGGTGGGGGCTGGGGGTGGGGTGAGTGAGCGGCTGCGTGGCGTTTATTTTTGCTGGCTGGGGTTAAACCACGACATACATACACACACACACACACACATACACAACACACACAAAGACACACACTTCTGCAGCAAGCGGATCTTGCTGGAGATCATGGTAAATAACTGAAGAATCATCTCCAAATCACCAAATACTTGATGTTCTTGGAAGGAATCTCTTTTCCTGTTTAAAATTATCAACTTTGTATGGAATATTTAAATATTACTCGTCCATATCAAGAAACAGGATGAAGAAGAGAAAGAAAGAATATACACTTCTTCCTCTCAGTGGCTAAAGTATTTGTCAGAAGAGGACTTTGTGACTTTTTGTTCTTACTCCACTTTTTAGTAGAACTTACTGAATTGTGCAGCACATCATGCTAGCGTGGTTATGAAAAACATCGGTGATGTCTTCCTACTGCTAAACTCGTATCTCTTTACGTTCATTTGTGCGGCAGTGTCCATTTTAATATTTCATTGCAAAAAAATTTACATGAAGGTGATACATGGAGAACTTTCTGTGGTATAATAAGGGGAGAAACATAAGAGGAGCTAAATTAGGTCACACCATCTGCTTAGCTGAGTATGCTCATCCATTGTCTGACAGTGGCCTTGGAAAAATGCCAAGGCAACTATAGAATAATGAAAAACCATGCTGGATTCTTTCCCAGAATGCTTTCCCAGTCCCTAATAGGTTGCCTTTCAAATATTTTCCAAGTCAGAAGTTGTATGCTTGCATTAAATGTCCCTGAGAAAGTTTTCTTTTGTTAATTTATCCAGTAGATTTCTGAATATATGCAAACTTTCGTGTTCACAGTATCCTATAGTATATTACAGGATCGTAAGCCTATGGTAATACCTCAAGCTGTTTCACAACCTCATACTTTATGTGTTGGATCACCTTTCTTTGGTTTTTTCTGAACCTGCCTCCTTATAATTTCATTTTATGCTTCAAAATTCTTTATTAGAAGAGACAGTGAACAAAGAATTCTTCCTGTATAAAAGGTTTCATTCTTGCAGTTGTTCCTTCTAGCACCCCTGTAATGAGAAAGAGTAGTTTTATATTGTTCCTCTTTTTGAGATTAAACATCACAACAGTGAAGAGAAAAATATCTTTCCTAGTTTAGGTAAATAAGAACATCAAAAGAGTAATGATGGATCTCAACAGGTATGTCCACTTTGCAGAGTATACTGCACCAGGTGCCCTGAGGGTTGCCTCCTGTGTTTGCAATTTACAGTTTTTATCTGCACATCTGGAAGGAGTTATAGATACACATCCTCTACTTCACGTAGCTGCCTTTACTTTGGAAAGACATCCTAGATGTGCAGGCAGATAGGGAGTCAAGTATTTTCAACAGGACAACTAGGGGATTGGGACAGTGTACACATTACAGATGGTACCTGCTCTGCAGTATATAAAAGTACTGGTGGTGGGTTGAACTTGTCCTGCTTCTAGATGCCCACCTATCTGCTCTCTCACTCTCCCACCTCAACAGCACAGAGAAATAAAATATGATGGAAAACCAAATGGGTCAGGACAAAGACAGTGAGAAAACTTATCAGTTACCGTCATGGGCAAAACAGACTCAACATGGGGAAAATAAGTTTAATTTATTGATAATCAAAATCAAACTAGAATGGTGAGAAACAAAGGCAAAAACTCCAACATTTTCCCACACACACCCTTCATCCAAGGCTCAACTTCACTTCTTCATTTCCAACTCTTCTGCTTCCTCTCCCTGCCCCAAGCAGTGCAGAGGAAAGGAGAATGATGGGTTGCAGTCAATCCATACCAGTAGAAGCCAAATATTTCTCTCATGGTCTACTAATGCTGGAAAATGGGTGAGGCTGATAACAATATGCCGTAGCTCTCTGAAGGTACACTGACATACAACTCCTTTATCATGGACTACAATAGCTACATGTTGCCCTACATGACACTCTGTGCCCGAGATTGCTTGTAGATCATGAAACTCTAGATGCTTTATAAGCAGCTACAGCGATGTAACCTGTGGCATATCAACAAAAAAAACCCATACAATATGTAGTATCAGGAAGTGTGTGTAGGGGAAGAAGCAGTCACAATTATGAAACAAAACAAAGAGAAACCAAATGCTTCAGAACTGTCCGTTTCTCTCTCTGGCTCCTCTGAATGTATGTTAAAGTGGGGAACCCTATAAATAACAGTCTGGCCTGCTTGAGGGGTGTTTTTGTTTATCTGAATTTACAAAATTCCCACATGGGCACTTACCAAATAAATGATGGCTATCTAGGAGATAAACTGAAGATTAAATACAGACTCTGCCACAAAATATAATTTTGATATAGGGAAAAAAAAAAAAAAAAGAAGAGAAATCAAGTATTTTGTGTAAAATAGCCACTAGCTAAATAGAAATGCTGCTATTGCTATACCAACTGCATACGAAATCCTCCTTATAGACAACGTGAGGTGTTAAATCAGATTTCATAATTATTCTTGTGTCGGCAAAGGCTTACAAGCCAAGGAGAAAAAAGGATGAATTCAAGATATGAGGGGTCTCCTACAATGTCACCTTCATAAAACAAAACAGAAAAACAGATGAACATGCAGCCTTTGTTCATCTAAGCTACTTTTTCCTTTGTCATTGTTTTGTTTCATTTTGTTTGAACAGGACTGTTGATTCTGAGATTTTGCCCATCTGTAGGTTAACTTGTTCCATGAACAAGTTTTGAGTTTTTAAGTCAAGTAGTGTTTCTAGTGTCCCCCAAATAACTTTTTATAGAACCTCTCTACATTAACTGCATTCGCATAAGATGTTTCTGCCAGCACTGGTACATCAATGAAAGATGTAGGTATTTAACATCATGATCACCAGAGCTATGCTGCAGAGTAGAGCTGGGTTTATGTTCACTGTGTCAACTCTGATGAATGGGAATAAATTGATAGATTGAATTAACTACTTGTTTATGCATACACACAAAAACCTGTCTTGCACTTTTTCTCATAAATTAAACAGGATTATCATCTTGACTTTCCCTGTCTGAAACACCCAACATTTAATCTTTCTCCAATGCATGGCATTGATTCACATTTCATAGATCTGAAATGAAAAACTCACTCTATTTTGTGAAGAGGGCTCGTGGGGAATGTGAAGCTCAAGGGCAGCCTTGGCTGCAGTGACCATGAAATGGTGGAGCCTTAAGGCACTGAGAAGGGCACACAGCAAGCTCACTACCCTGGACTTCAGGAGAGCAGACTTTGGCCTCTTCAGGGATCTGCTTGGTAGACTACCATGGGACAAAGCCCTGGAGGGAAGAGAGTCCCAAGAAAGCTGGTTAATATTCAAGGATCACTTCCTCCAAGCTCAGGAGCGATGCATCCCAACAAAGAGGAAATGGGGCAAAAATGCCGGGAGGCCTGCATGGATGAACAAGGAGCTCCTCGAAACACACAAACACAAAAAGGAAGCCTGCAGAGGGTGGAAGCAAGGACAAGTAGCCTGGGAGGAAAACAGAGAAATTGGCTGAGTAGCTAGGGATCAGGTTAGGAAAGCTAAAGCCCCGAGAGAATTAAATCTGGCCAGGGATGTCAAGGGCAACAAGAAAAGCTTCCATAGGTACGTTGGGGATAAAAGAAAGACTAGGGAAAATGTGGACCCTCTCTGGAATGAAACGGGACACCTGGTTACCCAGGATATGGAGAAGGCAGAGGTACTCAATTATTTTTTTGCCTCAGTCTTCACCAGCAGGTGCTCGAGTCTCACTGCCCAAGCTGGAGAAGGCAAAGGCAGGCACTGGGAGAGTGAAGAGTCACCCACTGTAGGAGAAGATCAGGTTTGAGACCATCTAAGGAAGCTGAAGGTGCACAAGTCCATGGGACCCGATGAGATCCATCCATGGGTCCTGAAAGAACAGGCGGATGAAGTTGCTAAGCCACTATCCATCATATTTGAGAAGTTGTGGCAGTCCGATGAAGTTCCTGCTGACTGAAAAAGGGGAAACATAACACCCATTTTTAAAAAGGGAAGAAAAGAAGACCCAAGAAACTACCAATGTGTCAGTCTCACCTTTGTGCCTGGCAAGATCATGGCGCAGATTGTCCTGGAAGCTACGCTAAGGCACCTGGAGGACAGGGAGGGAAGTGGTCAACAGTTTAATGTCCAGTGGAGGTCAGTGACAAGTGGTGTCCCGCAGGGGACCGGTACTGGTTAATCTCTTCATCAATGACATCGTGGGATTGAGTGCACCCTCAGAAAGTCTGCAGATGACACCAAGCTGAGTGGTGCAGTTGACACACCTGAAGGATGGGATGCCATCCAGAGGGACCTGGACAAGCTCGAGAAGTGGGCCCAAGTGAACCTCATAAAGGTCAAGAAGGCCAAGTGCAGGGTCCTGCACCTGGATTACGGCAACCCCCGGTATCAATACAGGCTGGAGGATGAAAGGATTGAGAAAAGTCCCACAGAGAAGGGTTTGGGGATACCGGTGGACAAAAAGCAGGACATGAGCCAGCATAAGCAGCTCATGTGATGGAGGAGGTACCATTTCTAATATGTACACTGTCCCAATGAAGAAAGATGGGGACAAAATTTTTAGTTCTTGTTGTGACAGGACAAGGGGGAATGGTTTTAAACTAAAAGAGGGTAGATTTAGACTAGATATAAGGAAGAAAATTTTTACAATGAGGATGGTGAAACACTGGAACAGGTTGCCCAGAGAGATGGTAGATGTCCCATCCCTGGCAACATTCAAGGTCAGGTTGGACGGGGCTCTGAGCAACCTGATCTAGCTGAAGATGTCCCTGCTCATTGCATGGGGGTTGGATTAGATGACCTTTAAAGTGCCCTTCCAATCTAAACTATTCTATGATTCTACGATTCTATATTCCTTAGAGCTCTTTGGATAATTTGCTGCCAAAATCTTCCTTGTTCCTGCTTCTGATGAAATGAGTTATTTTAAAGTTTCGAAGTACAGAACTATATAGAGGTGGATTCTGACTCTAAATGCCACCCAGGAAACTGAATTTTCAAACAAGCTGAACAGAGCCTGTCCTTTAAATGGTGAGAAAAGTCAGTGAGAAAACTCATAGAAAATATGATGTAACATATATTTTGAGCTTGGATATAGTGAAACTCTCTTACAGGTTCAGAATTGTATATTGTAGAAACTGTTTTCCACAATATTATGTTCCCATGTTTAGAACAATGCTTTTGCAAAAGACAGAATTTAGTTCTTTTTTAAGATTTTTACTCAACCAAAACTTTACTTGCTTAACAGCAATGATACTTTTTTTGGTCATGAACAGGTCAAAATTTGGTCTCAGTTATCTCTAACAATTTACAAAATTTGATCTCACTTATCTCTAACAATTTAGAAAAAATAAGGTGGACAGCTGTAATAATTTATTGTAGAACTTTGCACCACAGCAATCCCGTGGCCATTTTGTACCTGCAGGATATAAATTGTTTTTAATTAAAAATTCAGATATTGTTAGCTAAAATAAACACCAAACAAATGAAGTATCTAATGATAGACTATAGATACAGAGTTTGGACAGATGTTCTTAAGATGTCAAATTAATTTATAAAAAAAGATTAGTAAATATAACAGGTTTCCATATGAACCATTAAGTATTTCTCCAAAGTTCAAATTCCTACTGAGGCACAGTCAACCTCTTCCACTTTACACAGCTCACTTAGAAATTATTTCAATTATAGATTGTGGACATAGGAATCTTCTCTTTTAGCTTAGTTATGTGTATTCACATGTTAAATTCTGGATTTTGGATAAGTTTCATACATAAATGTGTGAGGGAAAAGTTTCAGACAGTTTAGGGACAGAGTGTGTCCCTAAATCTGCTGGCTTTTGTTGCTGCTGTTGTTTGTTTTGTTTTTTTTTCTTAAAAGAAATTAAAACAAACAAAAAATGCCAAGGACAACAAAAAATCCCATGAAAAGACCTTTCAATATCTTTTTCTGGCAACTTTCTTACGTTTACTACTCAGAAGAAGATAGTGAACTTTTTTCTGTTTCCAGTCAGGATTATAATTAAGAAAGCACACAGAGTTAATGTGCTTTTATGTTCCAGGCCACATACATTTTAATGCATACCAATAGGGAAAAAAGAAAACAAACAAAAAACAACCAAACAAACTGCACTTTCAGGGTTTTTTTTTGGGGGGGAAGGTGGGGCAGTGTTGATTGTTAAAGGTTTTTTTGCTTAGAAAGTTTACTCTACTAACATGTTAAAAACAGTACATATGAGAAAGTGGTATCCTTTAAAAATGGAAGATTTGCTAGCATTGATTTAAAGAAATGCTTAGAAGTTACAGCTCTAAGCAATGGGTTTCAGACACAAGCTCTGCCAATTTTCACTTGCAGTACATGCAGAACTTTGAAGAAACTTAGAACTTGATTTCTCATCACTTCAATAAATCAAATTCTAAATTAAAGCCTAAAAATAAAGAAGAAAATGAAGATTACACAATTAAAAGTGCCTTGAGTGTCTTGACTAATATCAGTAAGGTTTTGTAACAAACAAAAATTGGATAAAATCCAATCCTTCAGGTACAAGAAGAATGAAATACTCCAATAAAGACAATTAGAACAAGGCTGAAAACTACTTTCACTTGACAATACTAGCTCTTTTTCATGACATTGTGATCCCAGGTATGATGCATTTGTGATGAATTTGAGACTTTTTCACAGAAAATTAGGCTGTAACACTTAACTTAGTCTTGTTTCACTTTCTACACAGCTAATTCCATGGATTTAATTAACAATAAACTTAGATCAAAATTAAAAAGTTTTCTTTTCCGGTGAATAAATCCACTATCAGATATTTGTCATTCAAGTGAATCAGAGCTAATGTTACATTGCTGATGATCAAATATTTGACCATAGTGGTTTTCACAACAAATTAAAGTTTGAAAGTCACATTGTCCAGACAACATACAATCTCTGCCCTATGATGCCTTATTATATATTGTTTGAAATTTTTTTAAACTCACAAAGCAGTACAGTTTGGTTACAATACATTTCTAGAACTATTCACTGTATAGAAGTAAATCCTTTTTCCCTGGTATGCAATACCCTAAGGTTTTGTTGCTTTGGTGGTTTTTTTTCTCAAAATAAAATACTAAGTATGCTACAACCAAAAAAGAGGTATCAATGACAGAAATTTTCACCAGTACCAATATCAGAAGACTAAAAGAATCCAAGCCTTTCACTACATTTTCAAGTGCAGTCAGTAAAATTATCTGTGTGATTATGTCAGGATTCTCACATACAGCAACAAATGAGATCATGATGTTAGATATTAATAATCCTATCTTTCCCATTCTTCTTATTTTACACTGCTTTTAGTCCTTGAACTTTGGGTATTGTAGCATAGAATGCCATCCAGAGCTGTTACAGATATATTGTAGAAACTGTCCACAGCCATTGAAAACTGTTCTGCCTCTGTATTCACTGAACCTCCCACATTAAAAAAAAAAAAAAAAAAAAGTTTATGGGAAATATTTCAAGTGAAGTTTTGCTCTGTCTATTTATTTTGACAATTTTGATAGTGTTAGTGAAGTTTCACTTAGCTATGTGTCTGAAAACTTTAAGCTGTTCATCTTTGTGCACTTTCCATTTTCTCAAAAAAACAGCAAAAAAAAATGAATAGGGCATCTTCATGTTTGACTGTTTTGTTTGGCTTTTCTTTGCATCATATATTTTGTGCATCTGTAGTACAGATGTCTATTGACTGCAACAGTTTTCTGATATTACGCTAAAGTAATTGGGAAGTAAGTTTAAATTAGCAGAATATATGGGTTTACACATCCCTTTCTTATTATTAGTTGCTAACATTCTTCTAACTTCTCCTCACAGTAGAATTTCCTGTGCATTTTAACTTTTGCAGTAATGAAGAAAAACAAAACAAAACCAACATAGTTTGCTTTTATGAGACTAGCAGCACACACTGAATCTCTTTTCTGGCTTTCATACGAATGTTGTCCTGAATAAATAAGAAATCCTACCAGAAGCTTGGAATACTCAGAATGCTGCAAAAGTCCTATGTTTAGCTCCAACAACAATAAATGCAGCTTATCGTTCTTGAATGTCCCCTTCCAGATAGCCTACAAGAAGAGATGGCAAGCATCATTACAGGAAAATAACTGATAATTTATTAAGGGGTCCTTTTGAAAAGTATCCTAATAATGCTTAAATGGAAGGGATTTTTTGATAAATCTCAAGCTGATCTCAGGTCAGGTTAATTTACACTTCTTGCAAGACAATGAGGGTATTACACTTGCATTAAATGTATAATATTTTCAATGGTCAGGGAATAGACATGCTTTAGATGTTTTTAGTTTGTGGTGGATTTTTTCTTTCAGAAGTAGAACACACATTAAGTAGCATTTCACAGGTGATTACATCTTTTGAAAACCTGTTACAGGTTTTTTTAAGTGAGAATGGAAAGCTGAAATTAGAGCGCAACTCCACATAAGGGTGATGGTAGTCAATGCACGCCAATGCTAAACAGCTGCTTTTCTCTTAAATAGACAGACACTGTGAATTAACTAAAAAATCTTTCTCAGCTGAGGCTAGACAAGTTTTTTTTTGCAGGTGGGGCAGAGGAGGTGTGAATTTTCATTTGTTTTAAAACAGTTTTGTTTTTTTAAGGCCTGTCCAATCTCTTATAATTAATCTTCAGTCATTTTCATTAGTTCATCTTTTATTCTATTTGGACTGGTTGATTTTCTACAAAAAAAAAATCTACCACTACAACTAGCTAATCTGTTCTTTTATTTGTAAACCTGCTAGCTAATCTGAAAATTTCGTTTGTTTAATTTCAGGCAGCTTTTTTTTTCCTCAACTATAGGTAATCTAGATGTTTTCAGAGATTTTTTTATCTTTCATGTTTTCTCTTTTCCTTCTGCTTGAAGTTCAAGGAGCTTCCAAAGTGCTTAGTTAGTAGCATCCTTCAGATCACCAGACCAGGTCTGGTATCCCATGACCATTGTCAAATCAAAGCTCCATTTTCAAGTTTTCCTGTTAGTTGATTATAGGTGCCATCATCAGCCAACAGAACTATTGAGTAGTTAAAGAACAACTCATTAATAATTATTATTTTGGGACTACATTTTCTTTTTTGATTGTAATATTTTAACTGTGTCTGCTTTGAAATTTGGTTTTAAAAATTGTCAGAGATGTATTCTGGTGGTTGGCTTCGGGTCAGCATACCTGAAGAAGAAATTTGTATGTATTTAAGCCAGGTATATTATTATTAAGTGTAGGAAAGACCATGCTTATTTAAAGTCTGTCCCTTCAAGTTATCCCAGAGCTGACCATTTTGACTATGAAATGGTAATTTGCTAGGGCTTTCACAGGGTGATCTAGCATAGTGCAGGTCAGTGATGCCTTGGCTTGTGTATTTTATAAGGCTCTAAATCTGCCTGTCAAAAGAAAGAACAGAAAGGTAACAACTGCTAGTTAAATCAAATCACTTTGACTAAATTGGACAAATTTGGTTAGCCTCTGATGCACCCTGGCCCAGGTCCATGTCATCAAGAATGATTGTGTTCAATCAAGGCTAAGCTCATGGGTGAACAAAACACAGTCCAAGAATACCACAGAACATGCTGTCTGTAAGCACATCTTTATATGGACAAAAGGATGTTACTCGGACTTGATGTACAGATATGGTTAGAAACAAACACTAGGATTTTTTCATCATAATAAATCTTAGAGTCTAAACTAATAAATTAAAAGAAATTTCTGGTTATTTTAGGTATGAATTTCAGATTTTCAATATATTTAGCTTGAATTTATATCTCCAAGATTTTTTAATTTTCTTTGAAAGAAAGGTGTAGTATTAGCAAGAATATCCAGTACAGCAGGATCTAGGAATCACAGATCTGTTGTTTTAATATAGACTTTCAGTAAATAACATTGCATTTATCAGTACTTCTAATCTTACGAGTTTTTATCAGTGTTATATTTCCTGTAAATAGCTGGTATATTACCCACACTGAAAGCGGGATTTCCTACTCTAAGACATGATATGTTTAACAGAGCAGTTACACTTCACAAGATTTTACTATAGGCACAGGAATTAAATAAATGTACTAAATTTAACTGATAGTATGAGGGAAAAGGAGAAATTTAAGTTGACCTGGTTCAATAATTTCAATACAAATTTAATTCAGACACAACAACCCCAGGCAACGCTACAGGCTTGGGGAAGAGTGGCTGGAAAGCTGCCCAGAGGAGAAGGACCTGGGGGTGCTGGTTGACAGCCGGCTGAACATGAGCCGGCAGTGTGCCCAGGTGGCCAAGAAGGCCAACGGCATCCTGGCCTGTATCAGGAATAGTGTGGCCAGCAGGAGCAGGGAGGTGATCGTGCCCCTGTACTCGGCGCTGGTGAGGCCGCACCTTGAGTACTGTGTTCAGTTTTGGGCCCCTCACTACAAGAAGGACATTGAGGTGCTGGAGCGTGTCCAGAGAAGGGCAACAAAGCTGGTGAAGGGCCTGGAGAACAAGCCTTATGAGGAGCGGCTGAGGGAGCTGGGATTGTTTAGTCTGGAGAAGAGGAGGCTGAGGGGAGACCTCATCGCGCTCTACAACTATCTGAAGGGAGGTTGTAGTGAGGTGGGGGTTGGTCTCTTCTCCCAAGTAACCAGCGATAGGACGAGAGGAAATGGCCTCAAGTTGCGCCAAGGGAGGTTTAGGCTGGACGTTAGGAAAAAATTCTTTACTGAAAGAGTGGTCAGGCCTTGGAACAGGCTGCCCAGGGAAGTGGTGGAATCACCATCCCTGGAGGTATTTAAAAGAC
This sequence comes from Pelecanoides urinatrix, assembly GCA_013400755.1. Taxonomy (NCBI): domain Eukaryota; kingdom Metazoa; phylum Chordata; class Aves; order Procellariiformes; family Procellariidae; genus Pelecanoides; species Pelecanoides urinatrix. Next base: position 14,166 of record VZTQ01012242.1, read on the forward strand.
GTATAGATGAGGTGCTCAAGGACATGGTTTAGTGGGCATGGTGGTGTTGGGTTGATGGTTGGACTCGATGACCTTAGAGGTCTTTTCCAACCTTAATGATTCTATGATTCTATTCTATGATTCTACAAGATTTTTTTTAAACTAAGGTTTTAATATTTTTTAAAGTTTCTGTAGAAATTGTATTATAGTACTTGTTTTTTTTTAACAGAAATCTGACACTTTAAAACAATCATCCATGATTAATAATCTCATTTTTCTTATCCTCTTTCTTTCAGGATAGGCCTTAACCTAGCTCTGTTTAGTCTTGCCTTGCTGTTTTGAGTGTACACAATCTTATGACAAGACTAATTTGTTATGTTTGGTGAGCCACAAGTCTTCCTTCTTCGTGTGATAAATAAGTATGTTAGAAGTCAGAAACACAGTTTTAGCATCAACTAATACAGAAATATGTTGCCTGCTGAGTATTAGAAGACGAAGCCTATCATACATTCAAGCTTTCCATCTTCTTCATCATGTCAAATATGACATGAACTAAAAATCTTACAAAATGACACAGAAAGATACAGTAGCAATTATAGAAAAACAGCCTAGTTTTAATATGGACAGATGTTATGTAAAGAGCACATGCAAGACAGTATGAAGTGGTGAATTGGGTGTCCATGGCAGCTGGGAGCTGCAGGGGTGGCCTCTGTGAGGAGAGGCCCTGTGCTGGACACAGTGGTTTCCAGCCAATTCCTGCTGACTCCAATGGACCCACCACAGGACATAGCTGAGCGCCTCAGCTAATCTGGTGGTGTCTCTATGAAAACATATTACTAATAAATCAAACATTTACTACTAAATCAAAAAGCCATTAAAAAGGAGGTTTTAAGAATTGCCTGATTTAACTATTCTTGAGCACTCGATCAAGAATAAGTGTGTTTTGCTTTTAATTTGTTGTCCTGTTTTGGAACTTTCAACATATATCCAGCAGAGATATTCCTCAGTGTGGTGGTGCATTCCTTCCCCTCCCTTCTCCTGGGCCACTTGTTGATCTCAGAAATTCCCATGAAACCTTGGCCTTGGTGCACTGAGTCTGGCGGTTGAGCGCTCCTTGACTGTATCAGAAACTCTGCACAGTTGAGGCTGGGAACGTACTCCTAATCTGCCTGGCCCAGGTGTCATCCCCTGATACTTTTATCTGAGTCATATCTCAAGTGGAACAATACTGAAACCTTGAGAATTTTTAGTAAACTACCACCTGGGACTGTGGCCAGGATGGAAATTTATAGATGACTAAAGCCAATCATCTTGCCAACCTATAAATGGCGGTCCTAAGTGAGACCCCGTGAGCTCTCCTGGACCACAGTGAGCTGCACCCAGTATCTCCAAGTGGGACGCCTCTCAGAGTTCACAAACTCTGAATTTTGCAATATTCGGAGGACCGTCACCAACTGCCACAGGTCCTGGGTTGCAACACTCCTTGGCCGAAACACTCCTCGAGGCTCAACTTTTAGCCCATTGAGAAATGCCAAGACATTTGATGTGAATATTTCACTGAACTTGAGGGGAATTTTTAACAGGTATACATTTTGTACATTTATATGTATTCTGCGTGTGTGTGTGTGAACTAATAGAAGCATAATCTGTAATTAAGCCACTGTCGTGACTGTAGTAGACTCTACTAACTTAGTCCGTAAATATTAAATTAGTAAATGATTAAGTGCTGCTAAAATCTTGTGATCCACCTTAAAACTGTGAATGAACCTTAGACTGCTGCTAAACACATATAATCCCTTAGACATAAACTGTTGACCAAGTCTGAAACTAAGAGTGGATCCAGCCGCACCTAAGCTCCATCAGGAGTTTAGAGAGCAAGGGTGTCTTCTCTGAACCTCGTGACTCAATGGGAGGGTCTCTTTTTCCCTTTTTGTCCTCAGTCTCTGTGTAAATCATTCGAGCTTAAATTTGACTCGATTTTCCTTTATAGGAATATAAATAGATTAGAATGCTTCCTATATTTAAAAAAAATACTTCCTGAATTGATAGTGGACCAGCTAGTACATATATCACTGTATTAATTATATTTTACCATTTCCTAATCATTGAAGAAGTTGTGCATCTAGTAGATCTTATTGCAGTTTATGTTTCTATATGCAGATTCAGCTGTTCAAAATAAAAGCATGTTGTAATGATTGGCATCTGTGCACCAATTTTAATCTTTGGGAGCCTGTCTTTTTTTTTTTTTTTTTCCCCTTTGGTATAAACCATGAATGAAAATAATATCACAGAAGATAAAATACTTCTATGTAAAGCCAATACATCTTGGTGCACCCAAAGGTTTCAGAATTGAAATAAAAATACTTGCTTCCTGTATAATTTTCTCCAAGGTGCAAGGAGAATGTCTTGTCAAATATCACTCAAAAGACTGACATGAACTAAAAAGCAATTTCACGAAAAAAGAAAAAAGATAAACTACTATTTCCATGTGACATTTTTTTAAAAAAATTATTTCTCACATAAAATCTGTATGTCTTTTAAAGGTTATCCTTTTAGTTTTAAAAGTTAGATAACTATTCTGATGATGAGTTAATCTGCTGGTGTTTTAGAAAACATGTTATTAAAGAGAGCTATAAGCAATACCTGTATTTCTTCTTACTATGAACTCCAACAAAATTCATAAATTGTTTTGCATCTTACAAGATGAAACAAGGAGAGAGAATAATTCCTTGCTGATGTCATGCTATGAACAGAGCATAAACATAAAAAACATTTAGAAGTACAGTTGAAAGAAAGAAAAAGACAAAGATATTTTGTTATGCTTTACAGATCAAATAAAATCTGTTTTTTATGTCAATGTACAAAGGGTAAGAATACAGCTTTCCATCTCTACATAAGGCATTACAGTTACTAATCAGCCTTGAATAAACATATAAACTAAACAGGTCCATAAAATCCCCACAAAATTTATGTCAGGAGTATCCCAGAGATAACACGTACCATCTTTACAGAAGCTAAATGAGCCAGTATTTAAGGATGTTTTGCAAAGACATCCACTTTATCTTCAAAAAACAGTAATTTGGGGATTGTTGAAAAATGCACTGACAAAACATATATAAGGTTTTTTCTTTTATTGAAAATCTTTCTCATTTTGTTTGCTTTGCTCCAGAATTGAGATCTTATGTATTCCAGGTATATATATTAACATATGCCTTGAACAATACTAGCTAACTCAAGCACTTCAAATTAATATGAAAAATTAATTATTAAGATCTATTTCAGCTTACCAAAGCAAATCTTACAGGAGTTGTTCCCTTTCTACAGCTCCTGTTTTCATTTCATTGTTTTTACTTAAGTTTCTGTTATTTTTTTACTCATTGAAATAGCTCTGACTGCCATATCTAAAACTATCTGTTTAGCAAAAACATAGTACTATAAAACCCAGGGTATTTTTCACATAAGGACACGTTCCCATCTGGCAAAAAAACTAGCCAGTCTTCTCCTTTTTAATAATATCTGAAGCCAAATTGATCAAAACAACCTGATATATGCTAACAATTACTCTGGAGACATCCTCAGGAGACCATTCTATGCTATGAATTCTAAATGGACAGGAGTTTGCTACCTTGGAGCTTCAGGGTACATCAGCACAATGTAACTGCGGTCGGTGCACTCTAAGCTTACAATAACAAGCCCAATGAGAGACAGAATATAATTGCACAGACTTACTACCAACTTTACATGCAGACACAGTTTGCTTTGTAAGTCTAGACCCAGTTTTCTTCTGCCAGCAAAAGAACATGTAGAGCTACCTTAAATAGAAGATCCCCAGTCTGCAGGAGATGGCTTTACTTCACTCTCCTTATTGTGTCATCAGAGTCAGCCCACTACCACATGTGCTGGATGCTGTGTGTTTCCATCATGAGTTGCTTAACTCTCCCCAAATCTAGCCCAAACAATCCAGATACTTTTCTCACTCTTTTAGATTCCAGTCTAGGTATGTTAAACTTAAATATCATACTCCTTCATGGAATAGTATACTACTTCAAAATGGGGGGGTACCGGGGAGGGAGGGTGCAGAGGGGAGCCTCCTCCATATGATTGTGGGTGAAACCAAAAGGAATGCAAAATAAATCAAGTATGTTATGGAAATAAATAAGTGCTGTAGTTTTAAAACACCACAAAGTAGATCTGCCTTTAAAACTTGCCATTAAAAATTATTTTTATTATTTTACTTTATTCCTACTATTCCACCTTACTGCAGAAATTTTTAATAGCAAAAATTACCCACCACACCCTGTGTGGCAATGATTACTTACTGTCTACCTGCATGAATATATTAAAGACAGCATAGCTGTCTGGTGTCTATTGTTAGTCACTGACAAGGAAGATGTTAAAGGATTCAAAAGCTTGTGAACTCCATAGAAAGATATTGAAAGCAAGGTATTATAATTTTTGTTTAAGTAAGCATCTAATTAATAATGTATTACTATACTATACAATAAAGTAATATAATACCTCCAAGCCTAGTGTAACATGAAAATGCATTAGTACATTATTTGCCTTTTCCCAGTATTAGTTCAGTGTACTGCATTGTAATGCCATATACAGATAAATATTATTTTTAGTTTAATGTTTTATCTGTAAATATAATTCTTTATTATGAGATATTGTTAATGTTACCAGATTGTTCACCTGAAATATTTAGTTAATTTACTAGTAGCTTCTCAGCACAGTATTGATTACAGCAAGAAGACAGAAATTTGTATAAATTTAAATGTCTGTTTCTTGTACAAGGAAGTATAGAAGCTCTCTTACATTTTGTGTTGTTAGAACTCACTCTCTTCTTTCCATATTTTTTTTCTCTCCCCCACAGCCATCTCTGCATCATCACTTTATGAATACTGAAACACAACACTGAAGGAAGCAAACACAGTTTAGCAAATGTTCTCTAACCACTGAGCCTGTCAAACATTTCTCATCACAGTTCTTCCTGGCAGTCAGCCTTCAGCTGTTTAAAAGTGTGACACACAATTTTCCACTTTTCTCTGTAAAATCACATCAGTCTTTAAAGTTAAGTTTGTAACAGCATTATAAAAGTGATTTGAAGATGATCCTACCAGTTTTTTTCATGTGACTAACCCCCCACTGACTTGCAAGACCAAAACCTAAGAACAGTGTTCTTGCAAGATGAAATAACTGTTATACATGTTCCCAAGGAAATTTCAGAAGATGCTGTCTCTTTTTAGGTAGATGTGGTCACAGTTCTTTCTGAAGATTAAATTAGTCAGATTCTTTTCTTCAGTATAAGGTTTAAATTACAGACTTTTTCTTTGGTAAGGAAATAAGAGACTTTCAGATCACATTTTATAATATTATTCAATATCTTTATTTAATTGCATCTCAAAAGTAGGTAAAAATTAAGTATGTTAAGACAGACCACTTAGCTTTTTCAGCTGTTATTTTAAAATTTGCTTAGGTTAATGAATATTAACAACCTTCTGAAAATTGATTAGTATTGGATGAATATTTTAAAAAAATGTAAATTCATTTAAAACTGGAAAAACTTGATTTTACTTTAAACAGTCCATGTATAAATGTATAATTCTTCAGAGAGGAATTACCCATTGTTGTGGTTTAACCTGGGAAGACACGCACCATCACTCCAAATGTCTCCCCCTTCATTCTTCTCCCCCAGCCTTATATGCTGAGCATGACGTCATATGGTATAGAATACCCCATTGGTCAATTGGGTTAGCTGTCCTGGCTATGCTCCCTCTCAGCTTCTTGTGCATCTGGCAGAGCATGGGAAGCGGAAAAGTCCTTGACTAGCAGAAACACTACTGAGCAACAATTGAAACATCAGTGTGGTATCAACATTCTTCTCATACTAAATCCAAAACACAGCACTAAACCAACTACTAGGACAAAAATTAATTCTATTCCAGCCAAAACCAGGACACCCATGTATCTACGCAATTCACAGTGTATATAGTTGACACATGCAGTTTCAGGGGAGAAAGGAAGTGAAATACTAAGGTTATTTTTCTGTCCCAATAGAAAATAAATTTTACACATTTATTCTGAAAAATTTGTAAACAGCCTAAAGTGTTGTTCACTGAACATATATGGCTAAGTCTTAATCATAAATATTTTGAATCTTTACAGATAATTTATGCACTGTTAGAAGCACAATGAGTCAAATTAAATATAAATAATAAACAAAAAAACTGACATCAGTATTGGTGAAGAATAAGAAAATAAATAAATACAAATGTTAACCAAAACATAGGCAGTATTTTCCCCATTTTAATTGTAATTCTTCTAAGATTCTTCCTCCCCAGTTGTCACAAAACTCAAAAAAAAAAAAAAAGGTCAGCAAAACCATCTGCAAACAGTGAGGTAGACCAGGCCAGGCCTGGAGGGTGGTCATCAGTGATACGCAGTCTAGTTGGAGGCCAGTAACTAGTGGTGTACCCCAGAGGCCAATACTGGGTCCAATCCCATTCAACATCTTCATTAATGATCTGGATAGTAAACAAGAAGAGGAGGTGGAGCCTTGACTGCAATTACTATGAGACAGGATGGTTTGAGATCCTGCAATGTTTAAGATCTTGAAGTGAAGAGAATAAGTAATCTAAAGCCCTAAACAAAGACCCCTGGCTTTATGAGGATTTCTACGTGTTCAGGGAAGTGGCAAGCAAGATCCCATGCATGACAGCTCCAAAGAACAAAAGAGCCCAGAAGAATTGGTTGTTCTTTGTAGACAAGTTCCTCAAAGCACAAGAACGATTCACCCTGGTCTATGAAGCATAGTAGAAGGCCAGCTTGGCTAAACAGGGAAGTCCTCCCTGTACTCAAACACAAAAATGATGCGTATGAGAGGCACTAGCAGGGACAGACTATCAAGGATGAGCGTAGATGCAATCTCAAGCATGTAAAATGAAATTACAGCCAAAGCTCTGCTAAAGCTGAAACGAGAGAGGTATGTTAGGTGTAAAAACAGGCTTCTACAGGTGTGTCAGCAGCAGAAGGAAGACCAAGGAAAATGTTACTCCATTGCTGGATAGAGCAAGGAATCTAAAGACAGGAAGTGGAAAAGTTGGAGGTTCTCAGTGCCTGCTTGGCCTTGGTCTTTACTGGCAAAGTCTACTTTCACACCTACCAAGTCTCTCTACTTAGTCACAAAGTTTGAGGGACGGGAGTACTATTTATGAAAGAAGAGGATTGAATTAGGGATGACTTAAGTAAGTTGAGCATACAGCAGTCCACAGGGTGAAAGGGATGCATCCAAAAGTGCTGAAGGGGATGGTCAATGTCATTGCAAGGCTGCTGTATATCATCTCTGAAAGGTTATGTGATTGGCAGAGGTCTCCAAAGTCCAGAAAAAGACAAATATATCAACCATCTTCAGGAAAGACAAGAAGGAGGATCCAGAGAACTGCAGGCAGGTCAGTCTCGTCTCAGAACCTGGGAAGATTATGGAGGAAGTCCTCATATAACCCATTTTCAGGCTCATGAAGGACAGGGAGGTGATTTTTTTTATCATCCATGGTGTATTGGGAACCTTGCAGAAGACACTGTATATGACGAGTTAATGACTTTGGGCAAGTCACGTCTGCCCTATTGGGCCCTATACGTAAGGCTTGAGAAGCCCATATGTTAGCATGAGTAATGGCTGTTTAACTCCACATATGCAACACTGTAAGGGAACATGCTGGAATGTCCAATACTGGTCCGTGCTGTGCTCTAGTGGATAGCATGAAAGTGATAGCATTCCTACCTGTCAGGAGAAGATACATGGTTTGATTTGTTACATAAGATAAAAAGCACCATGGCACAGGAGAGAGAGAGAATCTCTCCACAGATGGGATTTGCGCAGCGTGCTGTGGGAATTCATTCGGATTCTGTCCGATGATGCGCAACAGTGGGGTTCCCAGCAACAGATGGCACATGATTTACTCACTATCTGTATTTTTCTTCCTATTTCCTTCTTACTATTAAAGCAATTCTGATTTGCTGTTTGCTGTCAAGCTTTTCTTACTGAGGTCTGGAAAGAACCCTGCACCCCTCTCACATCCCTGGTGCAGAACACACGGTCACAGATTAGAAATTGTTTCACCCATTTATTAAATAAGTCGTTATAATTAGAATTGCCTTCCTTCCGACTACATTGAGTTTTTAAACCTTCAAGGTGCCCGAGACTATCAGAAATAGATAGTAAAGCAATAAGGTAGTAGACTGTTGCTAAAATTGTTAACTGCTAAAACAGCAGCTTAACAATTGAAGTAGAAGAAGTAAAAGAATAAGAAAATTGGAATTCTAATTTTAGTTTTGAGTAGGAAATTCAAAATATAATTTTTTTTTTTAATCTGTGTCATTCAGAGAAAAAATGTAATATTGTTAAAATATGCCCTAAACTCTGGCAATATAGACTGGTATAAAAATTAGATTAAATACATTTTTCAATGAATCCTGTTATACATGTATTCCCTGCATCAAATGTATAATGTTATCTACCTCTTACATTTGCTAGAAATGGATATTTGAATAAAAGCGTGTGTGTGGAATATCTAATATTTATACAAATAACCTTTTCTTCTTCAAAATAAAAATAGCTCAACATGGGTATAATTATCTGTATTCTTATTTTAAAATGTTAAATGAATCTTGTTGATAAAAAGAAAAAGTGGTTAATGATATATTTAGTAAGTTTAGTCTTTGAATAATTTCTCAATCTGGGATACTGTTGTCTTACATTAGTATCAAATGTTCAATATCACAGCAAGGTTCCTGCAGGCTCAGCTCTGTTTCTCTGGACATCTGGCACATATGATGAACAACATGAATGCCTTAAGCCATTTTTTTTGTGCCCATTAAAAGCACGGTGAATGGCTGACAGGTAGGCCATTGAAGTCTTGTAAGGACATGCTCAAGGCAAATCCTCAACTGTGTGGTACCAGCTCCACAAAGTGGGAAACTACAGCTAAAAACCATCTGTTATAGCAAAGATTATGCATCATTGCCTTGAGAGCCTTTGAACAAACCTGGAATGACAGAATGACTCTGTGCTGTACTACTGGTCTACAGAAATGCAGGCAGAGTGTGTTTAAGAAAAAACATCTGTGGCGTTTGTGACTGCTAACTTGCTGTGACAATCTGACTGATTTTTCATCAACCAAGCTACAAAACAGGGAATCCTTAGTTATTAAAAGAAAAATATACTTATTATATATTTTTGACAAAGATTCTAAGCAGATTAAATTACCATCTGCTATGTTTAAATAGAGTCCTATCTAGCAATCCTTTGCAAGCCTAACTCTCAGGATTTCAACTGAGTTCTACTCATCAAGCACCCTGAACACAAAGTGAAAGAGCTGCACTTTCGAAAACAGTAAGAAACACAAGTATTAGGTTGAAGATTGTCAGCTGGTCAAGATGTGCACCGCTTTATGTTTACACTGCATTCTATGCCATAAGAGTTTGTATTTTAAAGTGTATTTTCAGATGGCATTATTATTTTTACTGTTAATTTCAATTATATAAATTGTGGTTCAAACAACTGAATATCCGTCAACATTATTTAAAAAAAAAAAAATTGAACATTTTAAACCTAGATTTTATTTATGGGAAGAGGGACTGGTTTATTTCATAGTATCTATGATTTGTGTATCTCTTTTCTATATTGAATATTTTTCAGCAAAATCCAGAAGAGTGAGTAAGAACAATATTTTCTCTACATTTAGGTTTAAATTTTCAATCTCTTAGATCCCAGTGAGTAAAGTAGATGAAATTTCCCATGTATGGAACAAATCATTAATAGTATGAATATAGTAGAGAGAAAGAGTGAAGGTGACCATTGCTAGCAATTGGAAGGGGAGGTAAGTATACCGTGGAAAACAAATCCTTGAGCATTGACTTTAATGTGATGCTATTTGAGAAAAGACTGCATATGTTAGTGTATCATTCCAGTAACCCTAATTTATGCTGGAGTATTGTGCAGTCAGAAAGGCTCCAAAAATATCTATCACTTTTCTGTCGTGTCTCATACTTACAAATGCTCAAGATTCTCATTTAAGATTGAAATTTGGCAGGGAAGTCTGTAGGCTGGGTTCCTGGATTGGATTTTATTAGATTACTAAAACTGATGCTCAGGCATTGAATGCTTGGATTTGTTTGAAATGTTTTACTGCAATCAGCTAGTTATTACCAGTTAGAAAAGTACAATACTTACAAACAACAATTTCCTGGGGCATCTTGGCAGTTGAGGGAATATATATTATTTTTTAAAAGAAGCACAGGTAGAATTAAATAACTTGTTCAAGTAATTAAAATGTAGTACTTAGATTTAGGAAAGTTGATTTTCCTGTGAAAAGTGATGTGTTTCAGCATATGAGTTTGAAAGGCATGGGTGTTTTCTAATTTGGAAAAAAAAAAAGAAAAAAAGAATAAAACACTTTAACTTTTCTTTCTGATCCAAAATGGATTTTTTTTAAGAATTAATTTTATTGGAAATTTAAATATTGAATAAAATACCTGTATTAGTCAAGGAATAGTTACAAATTATACTATTCTGTTTGTATACATTCAGAGGCATAAAAGAGAAGAGATTGAATGTATTATATGTATATGCTTGTCCGAACTCTTTAAGTAATTTGTTATTACTACCTCCTTATCCCCCAAAAAGAAGAATTAGGCTTTATCTCACTAATTTGTAATGAGCTTGTAGTAGCTGAGGACCTAAGAGGCAAGAATTAAGAGTTTACATGAAAATATTTACTGAGTGCATATAACATCTGTGATATGTCATGGAAGAGTTTGCCAAGGAGTATAATTTTGAGCTGCTTTTTTTTTTTTTTTACTTCCCCTGTGATTGTTATAGCTTAAAGAAGGAAGTTTACCACTGTTTACAAAACCACAGCTACTCTGGGTATGCCTATTTATTCCAAGTCAGTGCTAGACCACATAATTTCCACAGAGCCTGATTTATTTCAGCTTGTTTGTCACTATTCTCAAATTAGATTGATTCTCCTTTTAGAAAGCAAAGCTTTTTAACCTTGCAGATCTCATCCCCCGAGTTAAAGCTCAACTGTTTTCTATAAAAGTAAAAGGATTTGGTAGGCTTCTTCCCCACAGAGAATCACTCTGCTCCAAGAGCAGCACTCTAGACAAGTAATTTACTTTTATAAACAGTATAAATAAAGCAGAAATAGAAGAAAATATCTCAAAAAACCTACAGCATGTCTGTCTTTACAGCACTCTAGTTGGTTTATTTTATTTCTTGCAGAAGGTCTGCAAGCTGTTGTAGTTGGTTATATGTGGGTGGTTCTCAAGCTGTTCATGAAGAATTTAGGTAAATAAATTACAAGGTTTTTTTCCCCTTCTCACTCATAGAGGTACAAGTTAAGATGCTACCACAGAGAATTACTTAACCACCTGCATATTTTTTAAATATTTGTTGGTGATTTTACAACTATATAAAGGTGGTCTTCCCCATAAGAATGCAAAAAAAAAAAAAAAGTTTGTGATCTGAATTCACCTATCTATGCTTTAAATCACATTCATGCATAAATGTGTTTCCAGTAAAAATAACATAATAGTGTTTATCAAGAATAAACAAAATGCCCTTAGCTGTGTAGTTAGTTTTCATAACAGAATCCTTTCATACTGCTGCTATATGGTTGGTGTCAAATATACGTCCTAATCCCATATAGAAGAGGAGGATGCATTTTTGGTTTTTTCCAATTTAAATTCATGAAAGAAAAGACAAAAGGGGAAAAAAAAAGCATAAATAATTATGATTATTTGGATAACAAGAGGTGTGAAGAAAATAAATCTGATCAAAGCTTACATTCATTATACAGGCTAGATTAGTAATGGTAAGTATAGCTACACGAAAAGGTGCACATGAAATAATCCTTGACAGATTCATTAAAATGTATGCTATTTGATGTTGTTAAAAAACATATTAAACAGATTAATAGCAGGTTAAAGCCACTCTATCACTCCCCTCCTCAGCTGGACAGGGGAGAGAAAATATAAAGAAAGGCTCATGGGTCAAGATAAGGACAGGGAAAGATCACTCACCAATTACTGTTACAAGCAAAACAGACTTGACTCGGGAAAATTAATTTAATTTATTGCCAATCAAAATGAGAAATAAAACCAAACCTTAAAACACCTTCCCACCACCCCTCCCTTCTTCTCAGGCTTCACTTTACTCCTGATTTTCTCTACCTCCTCCCCCAGAGCAGTGCATGGGGATGGGGAATGGGGCTTGCAGTCAATTCATCACACATTTTCTCTGCCACTCCTTCCTCCTCACACTCTTCCCCTGCTCCAGCGTGGGGTCCCTCCCACGGGAGACAGTCCTCCATGAACTTCTCCAACGTGAGTCCTTCCCACCAGCTGCAGTTCTTCATGAACTGCTCCAGCATGGGTCCTTTCCACCGGCTGCAGGTGGATATCTGCTCCACTGTGGACCTCCATGGGCTGCAGGGGGACAGCCTGCCTCACCATGGTCTTCACCACAGGCTGCAGGGGAGTCTCTGCTCCAGCACCTGAGGCACCTCCTCCCCCTCCTTCTTCACTGACCTTGGTGTCTGCAGAGTTGTTTCTCTCACATATTCTCAGTCCTCTCCTCCAGCTGCTATTGTGCAGCAATTTTTTTTCCCCCTTCTTAAATATGTTATCCCAGAGGCACTACCACCATCGCTGATTGGTTTGGCCTTAGCCAGCGGCGGGTCCATGTTGGGGCTGGCTGGCATTGGCTCTATCGGACATAGGCAAAGCTTCTAGCAGCTTCTCACAGAAGCCACCCATGTAACTGCCCCCCACTACCAAAACCTTGCCACTCAAACCAATACTGCATTAAAAGATATTTAATATCTTTTAAATATTAAAAGATATTCTCTCTCCTGATCAATAAGTCATGCCAAATGATGGACAAACTAATTAAAAAAAATTCCCAGGTACAAATATCAAAGATCAAATTGTTTTGACTTCAAAAAGTACACTGCATAATGGTTACCATGTTATCTAAAGCTAAGAACACCTCATAGTCACAGAGGTTTCAGACTGGTTTCAGCAAGGGACCTACATTATCAGGTCAATGGCTATCATTCACACAGTAATTTGTTTTCACTCTCTATTTCCCCTTCTCCCAAGTTCCCTTTGCCTTTTATTTCTACTTATTTCCCCAGACAACCTTCTGTTGCTGATACAGCAATACATATGCAACCAAGGGACTAAAAAATAGATCAATTTCTTAAGGAAGTGAATCCTTCATATTATCCATTATGTCAAGGAGAGAAACAGTACAGAATACAAGCGCTTGAACTGAATAGGCTTATGTTAGAAAGCACCAGTCTTCAGCAAAATGCAGCAGGTAGTAGTAGGATTAACTGGGCTAGACCTTCCTTGACATATTTCTGAGATAACCTTGCAATAACAGCCTGCTATATGACTCTCTACTATTTGTAAAATTAAACAAACAAAAGAGTAAAAATAAACAGTAGGCAAAAGATCACACAAAACCATGCTGAAATAATTCAACTTTAACCCAAAATGTGACAAATTCTCTACAAAAATCACTTGTAATCTCTATTACGAACTCTAAAAAATATTCAGTTCAGAGACAATCATGCCTTTCTGCCCAAAATTTATCAGGTTTATAAACAAGTATTTCAAGCCACAAAGGTTTAGAAATATTAGAAACTTAGAAATGTTTTTGGAAAGTTCATTCTCGGTATTTGAAGGGAGGGTTGTTTTGGGTTATTTGCATGTACTGTGATAGTTATCACACATTGCTCTCAAGCTGAGATCTCCAAAGATAAATTTATAGGCTGATAAGCCTAGGAACCCCATAAGTGTCCCATGAATAAGAATTCTCTTGGATTTTTATTTTTTTGTGGGATTAATACCTATCTGTAGAAAAAAAAAAATTATCTATACATGACCATACTCTTTACTAGGTTACCTTAACATTTTGTGGGGGCAAGAGAGATCAAGAAGAATCAGGATATCCATTTCTTAGTCAGGATTATTTTACGATTATTTCTTTACTAGTCTGGCTTGAAGAGAACTCATTTTAAAAATTGAAAAAATGCCTTTAAATGAAGCAGCAACAGTTTACATGAAGATTTATTTCCACATCAGCAAAGAAGATAATATTCAAAAAATAAATTTGTTTCTAACTTTACAGTTCATCTATGAAAAAAATCAATATTTTTGGAAGAAAAGATAAAACCGATACTTGTCTCTTCACGTCCTGCTTAACTAGAATCTAGTCATAGATCACTGAAAGTAATAAATCAAAATATATAGAAGGTGAGGGATATCAAAGGCAATAATAAGGGCTTCTAGAAGACCATAAGTGGTGAAAGGAAGACTAGGGAAAATGTGGGCCTGCTGCTGAATGAGGCAGGGAAAGAGCTGACAAATGACACAGAAAAAAGCCAAGCTACTCAATGACTTTTTTCCTTTAGTCTTCACTAGTTAGACTGGCCTTCAGAAATTTAAGGTCCCAGAGACCAGGGGGAAAGTCTGGAGCAAGAAAGACTTAGCCTTGGTGGAAGAGGATCAGATTAGAGAATACTTAAGCAAACTGAAGCTACACAAGTCCGTGGGCCCTGACAAGATGCACCCACAAGTAGTGAGGGAGCTGGCTGATGTCATTGCGAGGGCACTCTCGATAATCTTTGAATGATCATGGCAATTAGGAGATGTGCCTGAGGACTGGAGGAAAGCAAAAGTCACTTCTATCTTCAAGTAAGGCAAGAAGGAGGACCCAGGGAACTACAGGCCAGTGAGCCTCACCTCAATCCCTGTGAAGGTGATGGAGTTTCTAATCCTGGAAACAAATTCCAGGCACATGAAGGATAAAAAGGCGATAGCGAGTAGTAAGCATGAATTAAAAAAAAAAAAAAAAAGTCATGCTTGACTAACCTGATAATCTTCAACAATGAAATCATTAGCTTGGGGATGAGGGGAGTGCAGGGGGTATTGTCTACCTTGATTTCAGTAAAGCTTTCAGCACTGCATGCCATACCATTGTCATAGAGAAGATGATGAACTATGGGCTGGATGAGCAGACAAGTGAGGTGGATTGAAAATTGGCTGAATGGACAGGTCTAGAGTGTGGAGAGCAATGATATGAAGTTTATTGGAGGCCAGTAACTAGCAGTGTACCTCAGAGGTAAATACTGGGTCCAATCCCATTCAACATTTTCATTAATGATCGGGACAATGGGGCAAGGTGTACTCTGATCACGTTTGCTGATGACAAAAAACTAGGATGAGTGCAACTGGGATGATACACCAGAGGGTCGTGCTGCCATCCAGCGGGATCTCGACAGGTTGCAGAAATGTTCTGACAGGAGCCTCATGAAGTTCAGCTACGGGAAATGCAAAGCCCTACATCTGAGGAGGAATAACTCCATGCACCAGTATACACTGGGGGCTAAACGGTTAGAAAGCAGTTTTGCAGAAAATAACCTGAGGATTCTAATGAATACCAAGTTGAACCAAGGGCCAGCAATGTGCCCTTGCTGCAAAGGTGGCTAATGGTATCCTGGGCTGCACTAGGAGGATTGTTGCCAGCAGGTCAAGGGGGATGATCCTTCCTCTCTATTAGTAAGGCCACATCTGGAGTGTTGTGTCCAGTTCTGGGCTCTCCAGAACAAGAGAGTCATGGACATACTGGAGAGAGTCCAGCACATGGCCACTAAGATGATGAAGGGCCTGAAGCATCTATTATATGAAGAGAGGCTGAGAGAGCTGGGACTGTTTAGCCTAGAGAAGAGAGGGCTCAGGAGAGGTCTCATCGATATATAAAAATACCTGGGGATGAAGCTATAAAGAAGATAGAACCAGGCTTTTTTCAGTGGTGCCCAGTGACAGGGCAAGAGGCAATGGGCTCAAACTGAAACACAGGAGGTTCCATCTGAACATCAGGAGACACACTCTTTTACTGTGAGGGTTACCGAGCACTGGCACAGGTTGCCCATAGAGGTTGTGGAGTCTTCCAGTATAAAAGTGCAAGGACTTCATTATATTCAGCAGAGTTATTCATTTCTATTTCTTTGAATTAGCTCACAGATTTCAAAGGAAGTATTTAAGAACAAAATACAAATATATCTACAACACTTTACAGTAATTATAGATGGCTTTTTTGCCTAAAACATATTGGATAGTTTCTCTACCTGAAAAATAGGTAGTTTACTTTCATTGTTTTCAGCTTATTATTTACTTTTTGTTCTATCTTTCTAGAAGGTACTTTTAGTTTTTATCTTTGTTAAAGGTCTGTTTTAGAGGCTTGCAGGAAACCTTGACGGAACATTCAGTTTAAGCTCTCTTGAACCCTGTCATACTTTCATGGCTTTTGATATTTCCATCATTGCCAATGAATATGTGATTTATTTCAGAAAAGTAACTTCACTGCATCAAAATTTTTAAAAGCTTTTTTGTGAGGAAATATTTTCTTTGGCTACCTGTAAATGAAATCATTAGCTCAATAAAACATAGTAGAAACAGGTAGAAAATGACTTTTCTATGATGTTTAAATAACAACAACAACAAAAAAAAAATGAACAAAAACTATTTTAAAAGAAAAACAAAACAAAACAAAACAAAATAAGAACCTGTTGAAACAGCCAAACCTAACAGGTAAAATAAATTTTTAAAATGTTTACTAATTCACATTTTTGTAATCCAGCTACTCACTGAATAACACATTTTATGGCCATTCACCATATTCATTCTCAATGTCAGGCAAGAGTTAGCAAGAGGGAATATCATTATGCAGCTTAGTCGTTAGGGTGGTTTGGTGGATTGGGAAGTCCTGGATTTCCGCTCATCGTAACCTTGCACTCTCTTAGGCATGTCCCTTGACTATACTTTACAAAGCAAGTAAATTTGTTTTACAGTTATTGGTCATCACTAAAGGTGATATATTGTAATAAGTTTCCAACCAGCCTTCTAAAACAATTTATATCTTTGCTTTGTTTTCTTTTCTTAATTGTCCTGGTAATTCCTTATTATGAAGTCTCAATATTTAATTTTAAATTTTTTGGAAGACTTCCATCTAATGGCAAAAAGAAGAGCATCTTCTTGTGTTCCTCACTGGTAATCTTGAAAAGCTTTTTGACCTTTAGTCTTCTGTTTTGTCTGCTAAGGATAAAGACTACCGCCTCATATAATATCTCAACACTTCAAGGTGTTGTTATGGACTATTTCATCAATGATTCACAAATTAAGGAGTCCCTAAGAAATCTTTGACATGATAATATATAACAGGTACAAAAGAGATATTATGGGCAATCATGTCAGCTAACAGTGGTGTTCCACTGAGATTCCACTGGAAAAAAACAGGAGTGAATCAAATGAAACCATATATCTGAATAAAAGCAAACAAAATAACTAGATCTCATTTCTAGCTTCACATAGAAGATATGCTTGTCTTGATATCCTACAACTAAACAGAAAATATCTGAACTCTCATCACATGACTTTGTAATTTCTGGTAGACACATGGATGGGTTTTCGGACTAGCTACTCAAACTCTCGCTGAGAAAAATAATTGCAGCTAGTACTGAATCCTCCGGAAAATCTGGCTCCCAAATTCTTTATTTATGAACCTGAACTTTTGCCCTTTGTATGTTTTGACAGATAATCAGTTCACCCCAAACTGAATTCTTTCCTCCGTGAAGAAGAAAGCAGGCAGACAAAACTAAACCAGAACTTTCTTCACTTATATAACCTAAATGCACAGCTTTTATACATGGATTAGCAGCTTTCATTGAAGGACAAAAGCCTTGGCTCTTTAGAAGGACTTAGACCATACTACTGTCCCCTGCAACCTAACCTAGGGAATACAAGTCAGTATGTAAACAGCACCTTTCTGCTTGCTTTTGTCACATGCCACGTAGTAATCAACACATTCTAAAAAAGTGGACATATGTGCAGCCTATATTCCAAGTACTAAATATTTGATTAAACTTTTAAGGGATTTTTATTTGACACACACACACAAATTTCTCTTTTTATATATGTATACAGAGGTTTGTGTTTATATATACACACTCATCACAAAACACTCCATAACGCTTGCCTCAGATGGGTGGGAATTTTGACAACATTGTGTTTTTTTAACTTTGTGGCAGGGAGGAGGAAAAAAGTTTGAGGAGGAAGGGATAAGAGGTAATGGAATACACAGTTTTTCAACATATGTTAGTCCCAACAACAGCCAGGAGTTTTACCATCTGCTGACAGTATTTGTAAGCAGGTGTGAAGAGTGAGGATATTAAGAGGGATGGCTTCCAAAAAAAAAAAAGGCTTGTGAATTCTATGATTTTCCCAAAAACTTTCTGCTGTTTCATGAGATAAGTGCAATCTGCAATCCAACCCCTTTTTATTCTACATTGAGAACTAGCTGTTCCCAGAAAAGAAGAATTCAGAGTATTTCTCTTAATGCTGATCTATGGATTTATTTTAAAATAATTCCATGGGGAAGTTGAAGATAGCATTAATTCTCTTCAGAAGGATTCATTACATGAATCATTTAGTCTGTAGGATTGCAGATTTGCAATTGTTAGATGCTATGGGATATTAAATATGAGATGTATATTAAAGTTTCTGTAAAACATGACCTATCATGTGTAAATAGTTGAAATATGAAAAATATCTGTAAGTATGTTGAAACTTATCTTATTATCATATATAAAATATGTAAAGACTTTTAGTTATCTTCTCAAAATCTATAAATTTGCTAGTTAGATGCTATAATCAATTATATATATATAATGGATTAATATTATATATATATAATCCTTACAGTTAACTACTGTAATTACTGTCAGCTATAATTTTTTTAAAAAATTTTTTTCAAGGAAATGGAAACCCTTGTTTGTCTTTGGAGCAAAACTGTGGTACTTAGCATTGTACTGTTTTAGGTGTTCCAAAAAAAGCATCCCTTTAGAGATGAAAATTTTTGTTTTTACTATGAAAACATCTAATCCAAATATGAAGTGTTTATCACAAAAACAAGTATATTTCTGTGATTTATTGGTTTTAAATTTTTCAATGTTTGTTTGGTTAAAATGTTATAGAAACTAAAAAGTTCCCATTAATTACCTTAATTTTTTGTTCCTCAACCAAAATAAACAATTCCTCTCATTTTTTTAATAACTATGAAATAAAAAGCAGTATATCCCATGCCATTGTTAGCTATTAGATACTTGTTTCAAACTGCACCCGTTGCTTAGGTAAATACCTTAAGTGCTTTTTTTCAAAGCTACAACAATTTTTGGTTCTATCAAATTGATGACACACCTGACAATCCCTTAGGTTTATTTACTATATCCCCTCTCTGTTGAGGTAAAGAGATTCCAGGGCTTTTGGAAAAGAATTCTAATAAAATACCTATAGATGAAAAATGAAATCTGATTAATATTTTATTATTTGTATACTGAAAGAAGGCATCCTGCAACTCCTAATATTTTCTCTGAAAATAGAAATTCTGTTAATTATGTGAATTAAACAAAGAAATAATTTATTTACACAAATTAAATGTAATTATATAACTTAAGGAAATAATTTAAACAAAAATAACTTAGGGGAACATATAAGCTGCTAAAAAGGGGAGATAGTGTAGGACTGGGAACTGTGACTACAATGCTTTTCTTCAGGGACGTAAGTATGGAATCCCAGAATGATACCTCCAAGGATTAAATATTTGAGTTCTGTTTTGCTATATAAAATTTCCTACTGGGGAATCACAGAAGTGATGTCATGAAGGAGAACTTGTTTTTCACTAATACTGCGTATTCTGAGGATCTGTACTTTAACAGGTGAGATAATATCAAAGACTGACTCTGAATGAATACAAGTTTGATGCTGCCTGACTTCCCTGATAGTTTGGCAGAATAGATGATGATTTTTTTAATTTTTTTTTTTTTTTAATACTCTTACCATTAATATTAATAAAACTTCTTAGGGAAAATTAAAAATGAAGAAAAAATTTCCCCAGTCTCC